>DWEE01000446.1:0-17310 GCA_018245755.1 Parelbella macleannani | reverse complement strand
GTTACATATTATAAAAAGTAGGTTTTCTATACATAATCACAGTGATTTTCACATGTTCTTGATTAATTTATACCTGAATCGCATTGGTACCTCAACACGAAATGCATTCTGTGTTGGCAATTCGACAGGACGAGACCTCAATCTATTGTGATGTGGACTAAAAAAAAACTCGCTAAAATAAAGTTCATCTTAACTCAATAACTAATCATTAAAAGCATCTGAGCAATACATTCGGCGGGTACACGAAAATACACTTTACACGAACGTAACAGAATCCAATATTCTTTATCATGCACTTTACCAGTCTCGTGTCGAAACACACAAATATTTTCCTTTTTTGTTCGCTTTTGAATTCGAGGCACGTCTCTCATTGTTTTACTTTTTTTCCCGTTTGAGGCAAATTCGACTTTAATATTAAAAGGTTTGGAAGTAAAATGAAAAGTTGTAGACTTTTCTTTCAAATTGTGTGCGCAGTAATTAGTAGCTTTCACAGAAGGTAGAGATGAGTGAAAGAACGATGTATAATTGTTTAATTAGTTTCCTCTCCTCGTTTTGAAGACTGTTTAATTCTTTTCTGTACCAGAGTTGGAAAAACGGAACACTTATGGAGTTACTCCATCTTTTCTGATGAGGGATTAAGCGATTTAAGTTTAATCGTTGTGTATAAGGAGATAAGAGTTACTGAGATTGAATCTAGGTGAGATTGTAACCGAAGCGCAGGCTTTAGGGAGATTAGCTTTAATGAAAGTAAAGGAATATCTTGAGCATGGCTCGACGCGCGAATTACCGTTAGTAGTCCGCGTTCAGCCGCATAATTGTATTACAGCGACATCTATGACCCTTGTGGCCATATTGCTAACAAAAAGTATACACAAATTCAAATAGAATTTTGTTTACCAGTTCTGCCGGTAGCGCTTGCTGGGACACATAACTAACCGATTTGCAACCATATATTATTATTTATGAACGCTGAAATAAATTCATGAATTCATCTTATTATTCATTCGTGAAAAACTTATTACATATCAAGCTACCTACTATACGTATTATAATTCGTCACGACAACTACATGAGATACCCACCACAAACAACATACCTACACACAGAAAAGCTTATGTTAAATAGTTCGTGGAGGCTTTTTTAAAAAGGCAATCGTTGTATTGAGTTATTTCATTAATACTTAAATATAAGACAACTCATCATGTATAAACAAAATAAATCTATAAAACGTACTGCTAAGTACCATTATTTTAATACATTTATAGATAAATAAATATTATAAAATGTGTTTAATTAAAGGCGGGATGTATACGTTGAAATCGTTATTAAGCTGAGTTTAAGCGTAGCGTCAAAATAGCTAAGTTGTATCAAAATTTAAAGGAAGATTAGCTTAGAAGCAAAGGAACATCTCGAGTGTCGCTCAGCATCAAAAAGATCGTTAGTCGTGCCCGTCCAAGCGTTGTAATTGCATAATGGCGACATCTATTGCGTTTGTACGCTTACCCACTCCGTAATTAAAAAAGATACACAAAGCTAATTAACTGATAGCGTAATTGTCACTTAATTGGTGGTAGATATTAGAAGTTAGTCAGAATGTTTTGTCAAAGAAGTCATCTTGTTGGAGATTTTTGTTTTTGCGACCATAGTCCTATTATTCGTAATAGTCATTAGTCATATTGTTAAAGATAAATTTATTTCCTTAGAAACATTAGTTTCAGTTTATTTGAAATATTGCTTGTAGCTCAGGTAACAATTGATAACACATATTTATATATCGATTAGAATGAGTAGAAACAGTAATTTTTGATCACTTTAAAATTCTTTGAAATAGGTGTCCTTGGAAACATCGGCGTTATTTTCGTTACAGATTCGTTATTTTATTACACTAATCGTTTTAGTAGCAATGAGGAAGACGTTAAAGTTAAGATAATATATAGTACAATTGAGTTAATAAAATTAATTAAAATCTATCAGTAAAAATTATATTCCATTTTCATTTGGCTATTTACCATTATCATTAATATTGTTATTGTTCCACCCTTAGATATAGATCTCTCCTCATAATGAAATGGTTTAGGAGTATAATCTTTAAAGCTATATCAAAGCTGTTTTCACACACATCATACTACATCATAAAGAACTCTTAAGGTCTGTAGTTTTTCTCGCTATAATTTCTATTAATTTATAGCTATAATTTCTATAGTAATTTACATTTAATGGTAAATTATTTCAGTATATTCTAAACATAGTACCTACTGCAAATCCTTCGATTATTCTTTAGCATATCTCTCGCAAATAGTATAAGGATGCTGCAAATTAGAACAACCAACGATAAAAATGAAACGGCACGAAGTCTGAAACTAAATTATTATAATGTATGTTCCTAGATCTTCGAAAACTCGAGAACGTCTGAGACTTTGCTACTGACAGTTATGTTTTTAATGAGACACTTGTTTCTATCTTTCCCGTACAGGTTATAAAAATATTCCTGTGCTTTCCTAAAAGTAAGTTCTAATATCTATTCGATTCTTATATTGAATTATAATTCGATTCGTGCATTCTTATTCGATTTTTATATCAAGATGAAATATTAAAATTCGTTCATGAATGTTCAATTCTTGTAACGAAATATCTGAGATTATAATATTTAATGCGATTTTTGATTACAGCAACCATACATAAATAATTGCAGTTATACAACTGTTGATGAAATGTACATAGCAAAAAGTATATGATACCTTTCCATATTGCACTCTTCCTCATTATGTCATAACTAGGTTGATGAACGACTGCTGTTCATACGATGATAATATAGATTATCATAGATATAGAAGATATGTATCGATCGCCTGTTTTAAGAATATTGGTTGCACCGAAGAGTGTGAGAGTTGACATAATTGAAATTTGTGTAGAGAATGAATTAAAAAAAAAACATTTATTGTTTCAGTTCACACTGTCAATGTCAGTTACTGTATAGTCTGTGGTCAAATAGTAGCAGAGGCTAGATATTTAAAGACATATCTCTGAGATAAGATCTTAAATAAAAATCCATCTTAAAATTTTAACGAATTAAGATAGAATTTTTACTATTAGTAATAATAATTAAATACATGAATAGATGGTGATATTTCAATTTTTTCTTACTTTACAACATTAATGAACGTGTTGTCTTTGTCCATGTCTTCTTAGTTCAAAACTACTTGAAATTCGACTATAAATCAAGATAGCCTATATATAAAAATGTTGTATTGATGCGCAGCCACCGAAATGTCCTAAACGCCTGTAAATTTATTATTCAATAATCTAACACCTTCATCAACTCGTCTTCAGTTACGTAAAAAATATGTAAAAGAACGATTATTAGAAATAATGTCAAGCCAAACGCCTCAAAGAAGATTAGTTCCGCTGCAAGGGGTCGTTAGTAGCGCGCGTCGAGGCGGTATAATTGAATTACATTTACGGTTATGCGCTGGTGTGACAGCCGTGCAGTGGCAGGCCCGTGCTAATACGGCCCTTATGGGTTCGAGAGGTGTCCAATTATGATGAATAGGACGGCAGGCGTTGCACGTTTCATTGCCACCCTAACTTATTCTGTAATATATATTTCATTCCGCTCGCAATTTTATTGCAATACATATATTTTTCTTAATGTTTAATTTCTTAATAAATATTAGTTTATGCTTTATTTCTGATTTTTGTAAAGTTGTTTTTTTTTGCGTGTAGATTGATATCAAATAAAATTAATATTTCTATTAATTTATGTTTAAGTATTTGATCGGCAATCGCCCTTGCAACCACTCGACCAACGAGGCAGTCACATTTAAGTGATGTTAATTTGAAAAAAGTGTCTTTAAAAAGAAAAATCAAATAACTCTAATTAAAGGAAGTTGAGGCTAAGGTCTGATTGTGTAACAATTCAATATTCCATTTTTATTAATTCATATTTGTGGGATTTGCCAGCGACATCTGCTCCTCAGACGACTGAATGAGAAACAAAAGCATACATCGGTTTGAAACTCCCGCGAAAACGGAGAAAGTCAAAATACTTTGTGGAACACAAATAGACATTCTATATTCAAACCCAGCATTTAATAACCCGCCGTTCACATATTCAATTGTCGTATTTTTCGCGGTTACAGTAGTCAATTAGTCAGCAGTTGGGATCAGATCCACATATTTTGCATAATCGATTCGGTGACCGCATGATGATTATATTGTGCTGATGCGTTGACGCGATAATTAAAATTTTACACACTCGTTTTATAAGCTTGTATTTGGTTTATTATGAAATTGTTTGGTCATCGTGTATAGATTGTCATGATGACATAAACTTCGTAAATCAGTGTTTGATAATTAATTTTAAATGTTCATTGTTCGGTTCAACGGTATTTAGATATTTATATCAGTTAATTGTTTGTACGAATTGTATTGTGTTAGGGCAATCTTTTACATTAATATTCAAAAAATAGTAATAGAAAGATATAGAATTAGATAATAAAGATTTGAGATAGGTAATAAATCTCTTGTAATAGTAGATGCTCTTTCTATAGACTATAGACAAAATATGTATGTTCTAACTCTCCCATTCCACTGCACATCTTGAAATCCCCACTAAGATGGCTGATAAGCTGCAGATATTGTTAATCATAAGAAGCGATCTTCCGTGTATATGATATAGAACAAAATACATCTCTTATAATAATAATGATAATAACCCATACCAAAAGAAATATAAAAAGATCTGAGTACGTACGTAGGTATATTCATTCGAAATCTATTTAAAATGGCCGCCCCAAAGCACTCAATAAAGTAGTTCGGAATGTTAGGTCTGCCAAGATATTGTTATGGTAATAAAACGACAATAAATCCACCATAATAGCCTGACCAGTTCCCCTTGGCTTAATGTAATATGTTTCTCATCTCGACTGTACACTCAATACTGTAATAATGATAGGGTGTATATAGAAAAGAAATTTAATATAAAAATGTTCATAGTATCAAAGGAACAGCAATACAAGCACTTCATTGTAATGAAAATGAGGCTCAAAGCGCTTAAGAGAAATATAACATCACGCTCGTAAATTTCGAAAAGATAGGCAGACGAGTGTATTACACTCCCTGTTTTCACCAGTTACGTTTTATGTTCCAGTACAGAATAAGAGGTGAGCCTATTGCTACACTCCGGGCACCAATCCAGACTCCGACTATGCTTAGAAAAATATTTTGCGTTAACGTAAAAAGGCGATTAAAAAAATTACCTAACATTTTCCGCTTTTCCTATTTTTTTCTTCATACTCCTAACTCTTTAGTACTGTAAAGTTATAAATGAGTTAGATTAGGCGGCTCTAAGCCCACGTAAGCTGACGGGCGACTGTTTATCGCGGCCTAGACGGCCCTATTGGTGCGTATTTCATTCACACACTAAACTGCTATAAAAATAAGTAGAAATACTAGGTATTATTGAGTAAGTTTCCATTAAAATATCTGTAATGAAATCGTAGTTTCTCTTTGTGATTTAATAAGGCATTTTTCTGTTTCACGCACAATCATAAACGTATTTGTGATATATCGTAACATACGTAACATAATCATTCGTAGTGAATTGTGGGAGTGTACTACACGCCTCTGTCTACCTCTTCGGAGATTTTAGGCGTGATTTTACGTTTTTACGTTACGTGTACATGTTAAATTATGTACCAGTTTAATTCACATGTTTCTTTGGGACAGCCAGAATAACTTCCTTTCTATCTGAGATCGTTTTTCATGAGGTCCTGTCAGTCGCTAGAGGTTATATTAATAGTAATCTCAACATGAATTTTTTTTACTTTTGTTTGTCTATTTGTTTGTTTAAAGTATCTAATCTTCAAAGCAGCTGGCCTGAATTTTTAAGAATTTTGTTGAAGATAAACTGGATTTGTTAATAAATGATTCAGGTCGAAATTTATGAGAGATGTAACCAATCGTCTGTAGTATGACAATGTATACTTAATTACTACTATCCGACAAGCACGATCTTTAATTACTGTTGTATGTAGTATGTTGCCGTTGTATGACATTTTTATGGGCAATTGATTAGGCCACAACAAAGTAGGTACGGTAAAATTGGAATAAAAGCCTGAAAATTTATTTCATAATCTTCTCTTTCTTTCTTTCTGTCTTTATTAATCTAATCTAAAATGCTTAAACACTTCTTTTAAGATCTATCAACACCTATTTTATAGTTCCATTATCAGACATGGGTTACTTTTCGAAATGAGAATGCTCAAAGAACTTCACAGAAAGTGACATGTCTTATTGTTAGAGAATGTTAAAGATAAGAAATTCTTTATATTCACATGAAAGTAGTTTCCGGAGGCGTTTTAATTGTTTGAGCGACGTGAACAATGTTATTCTGAGCCTTTGTAATTTATTGATAACGAAGCCCTCGTATAATGATAATGATACGAGTCAGATTACATGCATAGTTGGGCTGTAACGAATTATCTATGTGCAAATTTTGTAAGCTGTCGGATCGGCGATGCCTTTCACTGCGGTGTTTGTAACCCAAGTTGATTGATCTCGATATTAACTCTACTTATTTCTGTCTATAAAATAGATATTATCGAGTTGATATTGAGTAGGTACATATTAATTCGAAAAGTAATATATTATAACGCTATACTATATATTTAACTTTAAATGTATTTATTAATTAACAACATTTATTTTGATAAAATCATCCGTCTTAGCCAATGTATGTAATGTATCTAATAGGCCGACTAGTTTCGGATCTATTCGAGCTCCCCCTTCACGAGATGTCTTTAACCGCAGCGAGGTCGCTGTGGAGACTATTTCGAAAAACGTTTTTTATTTCCGAATTTTACCTAATTATAGGTGTAGATAACCGAAAACTTTTAATAGTGCATTACATTTATTATATTAAAATACAATAGTTACTGAGACGTGAGTTATTAATTTTTAAATCTAAGGTGGCGATATGGCATTTTCGTTATTTCTATTTTTATTTATTTTTACATATTTTCGTATTCGTTTAGTTCTCCGGAGTTTAGAGTCTAGTCTAATAAACTACCGAGTCAAGTGGCTTAAATTTCCGTCTCCC
Source organism: Parelbella macleannani (assembly GCA_018245755.1). NCBI lineage: Eukaryota > Metazoa > Arthropoda > Insecta > Lepidoptera > Hesperiidae > Parelbella > Parelbella macleannani. The sequence continues at coordinate 10,211 of DWEE01000446.1, read as the reverse complement.
ATTCCGGAGGTTAAGGTTTCAAATGTTAGTAGATACAGACGCTCTTACTTCCTCGAGCTCTCCAGAATGTTTCCCAATGCGTGCGAAATATATCAATACGCATTTGGTCAGTAGGCATGGTAAATTGTAAATAATTCTTAATTCTTCTCATTTTGATAAAAAACGTAACATCACTCCTGTAATCCCCGAAGAGGTAGCCAGATGAGTAGTGCACACCCACGTTACACCATTTTGATAAAACACTTTTGAGTAACAATATATCGTTGAATGGAATTTTTCAATACGAGAAACATAGATAACACACCTTCAATTTTTTTTTCAGGCAAACGTAAATACACGTATTTGTTTTTGTTTAAGCTAGTAGAATATTATTTTACTGTCACGTTGTATTGTCCAAAAATACACGTTAGTAGTATGCAGTCAAAATAAAATATGTTAGTGCTGAATCTTTTTATTCGGCAAGTGTGCAGGGCTCATAACTGACACGTCTGACGCGCGTGACTGCGACACGTCAGGGTCGCTCTGATTCTAACAACTTGTTCAAACTGCATCCGGAGCGACGGGTGAAAACTTATCATATCACATGCGAATACTGTCTGTCTATTGAGATAAATGAAAATCCGGTCACAGTGTGCGATCAGCTTAAATAGTCGCGACTATACATTAAACTTTCATTGTAGTTTGTAGTAGCGACCTCTTTGCAATTGAGGCAGTTCTCGACGAAAGACCATGATTTGGTCCGAAGCTATCAGGCTAAGGGTATTTATTTATGACCCCTTTTGTAACGCAAAAGGTCGTAGAACATATCGACCGTGGGCCATCAAGTAAAAACCGTCTGAGTGAGTCTGTACTCGTATATAGACAAAATAATAAAGATATTTGCTTGGAAATAACCAAGAAACTACCAAAACCAAAGCGCGTGCGTGATTTTAAAATTTCCACCCCTTTGCTTGTTTGGCGCCAAAAGTGACGCGACGTGACGCACGTGACTGCGACGTGTCCTGATTCTAACAACTTGTACAAACTGCACCCGAGTGGGATGGCAAAAAACGTGTTAGTAATCCGGGTGAGTTTCTGGCAACGAAAACGCCTATTACCTGTCGTCTTGCGGGAATTGTAAAAGACGATTCAGAGAACAGAAATATATCTTCCCCTAATAGATTACAGGGCATTATTAGGTGGAATACGTACCGAGGTGTTATTTAATTTCCTAGCAACAGGTCAATTAGGGGTAGGTTGAATGTAACATATTAATATACCTACATATGTATTTGGATCTTCAGTTTCATTAGATGAACTGGCAAACGGTTTGATCGTTAGCTGTCTTTCTTCTGACTATTTATCAATACATACAAAATATGTTTCTCTTCAATTAATTCGGCGAATTATTTCATAGTCGTTAAAGTAATGATGCAATGGATCAAGATTTATGTACAAACTTTGTGGATAGAAAGAGAGAGAAACTGTAAGAATGGAGAAAATATAAGTAGACAATTCATAAGACCATTACTTTAAACATTTTAACTTAGTATGTTTCCATTTTATATAATAAGTACTTTGTAATATTTACACTGGAACAACTTAGTTAGGAAATTGCTACTTTACCTTTTAGTACCTGTTTCTTGAGCTAAATTAAGTCACTGCGAAATACACTTTTGCGCCAAAAGTGACAAGTGACAGCTATGAATAAAGAGGCGACATGATTACTGCCGTTCCACTTCACTTGCGGTGGCATTATGATAATATATTCCCATTATAACAATTAATCCGTTTTGGGGTATAATCTTAAGTCAGGAACTTATTGAAAGTGTCCATTTTCTCTCATAACGTAATAATAGTTATAATCCATCCCTTACGACTTTGACTTTGGTTTGCTTCCACCGTTCTTATCTAGACGGCCAAGGAGTGGCACACCCTGCTGGCATCTGTGTTTCCGGACACATACAACCTAGGACTCTTCAAAACAAGGGTGAATAGGCTCTTACTAGGCATCCGTGCTTTACTATAAGACGTATCTGCGCTTTCCAGCAGGCGGGACCGCGCCCAAACATTAGCCTATCCTGTGATAAAAAAATTAGACAGATGACAACCACGTGATAGTTATTTGTCACAAGATAAAGTGACAATGACTTTCCCGCCAATAGTAATGTCAATCGGATGTGACTGGAGGGGCGGCCTGATTCTTGCAGCTCGACTTCAATTGACGTGATGATCCTCGCAGTAAGATAATTCTGTTGCCACGAATCAGGATAAAGGAATTAAGTGTACAACCGATACCACCAACCATAGGAAAATCATACTTAGAATTATATTTTGATTTATTATGATCTTGGTGCGGTCTAAAATTATTGTTGGTACACTTTACGTGATCAAGTTTAGTCCAGTAAATGAGTAATTTTGTTAAGCGTTGATGTTTTGGAAAATAATTTTTATATAAACTATTACACATTTAAACATTGTAAAACTTACATCATCGCAGACGTCATTGATATTACATTACCTTTTTTTCTTATCTATTCGTGTAACATTCGTTTTACCAGCTATCGACAAAAGTAAATGACTTGTAATATTTTGTTTTTAAGCATATTGTAAGTGCCCTCTAAATTTGATAGATACCTCCTAAATATACTTAGGTTCTAATTTCTTTCGCTTAGTATATTCCCCGGGAGCAGTAAATTTACATCGTTACCCTATTTCAGCTCTATCGATCGGTTAGACTATATTTCACGGCGACCTGTTTGATTTTCGCATGTCTGCAAATAGTAGATACACAGCATTCCAAGAAATATTCCCGGTTAGATATTAATGCGAATGATAAATCAAAACATCTTTTGTCCACTGGGTTATACTTCAAAGGCACATACGATAGTATCTAATTTAATTATGGTATAGTGCTGTTATAAAAATATAAAATGTTTGATGTGGACAGATTACATAGATTTTTATTCAAATTAACTGGATTCGTGTCGATTCTCCATGATAATGGCGGCAAGTATCTATAAAGTGCATAACTATAGAAGCATATTTAAAAAGAAGAAGACACTTGACCTTGATTTATTACCACGCATGTTAAATATAATATCTTCAATCACTTCTTAAAGTATATTTCATCAAACACTTATCGATATCTAAAATACGCTTCGATAACATATTAATATAAAAATCAGGAAGTATCTCAAAACAATGTCTATCAAATGTATAATATTTTTTTTCCATATTTACTATTTAATTCATAAATTTTTTTATAAAAAAATATTGTAACTGTTATTAATTAGTAAGAGAATAATATTAATTTATTTAAAAACAAGTAACTCAGTTTCAAAGTACAGTGCACTGTAAAATCCGCCATCTAGTGGCAGACTTTGTAGTTATAAATGTGGACTGCTTTAGCGGCAGCGCTATCGACGCATGCGTACTTGGTTCGAGGCCACGGTCACTACCACGAAGAAATATACGTCTGTAGACTTGTTACGCACACAAACCTGAACGACCGTCATTGTCAAACGTGTGCTTGTCATTATGTGTAATTTGTTGTGAAATCGATATTTGTTTAGTATTCTTGTGACGAAGCATCGGAAATGTAAGTACAGATTTACTTTAAATATGTTTGTTTGATGTTCTCACCGTACTTTGTTTCAATAAGTCGAAATCAGTGTTGTATTATAACCTTTACAATGGCTCAGACGGATTAGTTGAGTCTATCTCTTTCACACGCAAGTAGCTACGAGCTATGTAATGTGCGCATCTGTTTTAGGTTAAGATTCATACATAACGTTTCATTTTTGTTCTTAATTTAAGAATAAATAATTAATTTATTGTAGAAAAAAAAGCAGTGCGTTATTAAGTGGTCACACAATTTGACTTAAACTGTAATATCCGATATGGTCTAGTGGCTAGGATACCTGGCTCTCACCCAGGAGGCTCGGGTTCGATTCCCGGTATCGGAATTTTTTTTTTAAGATTTTTTTCTTTTTCAGATTCAAAATGAACGTAAAAGCAGCGTTGGCCATTGGTATGGTCTTTGTTGGGTGCTGTTCGAACGTAATATTTTTAGAATTAGTGGTAAAAGAAGATCCCGGTGCTGGGAATCTAGCGACATTCCTTCAATTCCTATTTCTCGCTACTGCGGGTTTTTGTACTGTTGGTAAATTCGGAACCGCGAAAAGAACTATTCCATTCAAGCAGTATGTGTTACTGGTGGGATTCTTTTGGACGAGCAGCGTAGCAAATAACTATGCGTTTGATTTCAACATATCTATGCCTTTGCATATGATTTTTCGCGCGGGCTCTTTGATGGCTAACATGGCGATGGGCGTCTGGATTTTAAAGAAACAGTATCCACCTCTTAAATACCTGGCAATATTTATGATATCCGCTGGCATTGCTCTATGTACGATCGTTTCCAGTGGAGATGTCAAAGCGCCTAGAGAAAGGCATGAAGACGCAGCTGAGGAGGAAAGATTGCAGTTCATTGACTGGCTTTGGTGGTGCTTAGGTGTTGCGATATTGACTTTCGCGCTCTTCGTCTCAGCTCGCATGGGAATATTCCAAGAATCCTTATATTCGAAATATGGAAAACATCCATGGGAAGCGTTGTACTATACGCACTTAATGCCTCTTGTGTTTTGGTTGCCAACAACAACAAATATAATCGGACATATTAATATTGCAACACAGACACCTCTGATGGAAGTATTTGGGGTGTCGTTGCCGAGACAGGTTATATGGCTGGTGCTGTACGTTGTGACCCAAGGATTATGCATCAGCGCCGTCTACGTTCTGACCACGGAATGCGCGTCTCTAACCGTCACTTTGACAGTGACGTTAAGGAAATTTGTTTCGCTCCTTTTTTCTATATGGTATTTCCAAAATCCATTCACGATTGGACACTGGTTGGGGACTCTACTCGTATTTATTGGAACCCTTATTTTCACGGAATTATTGCAAAAGTTCATCGCCCTCTTCCTTCCGGCCAAAGTGGACGAAAAGAAAAAGGACTAGAAATATTCAGCGCGTTTATGGAAAGGAAGAGTAAATATTATCATGTACTGTGGACTCGTGCTTAACCTAATCTACACCAATAGTGAGTGTGTTGTATACCAGTTGCGTCGCAATGGATTACTTATATTTATTTTATTATAATAACATTTATTTATATTTGTACAGCACTCCTGTTTACGTGTGATATAATTAGTAAAATGGTGACGTTTTAATAAGAATACTATGTTTGTATGTGGTTGTTTTTACGCAAGATACTATTTAATTGATATTTTGATTGCGTATTTGTCATTATGCTTAATTAAAAATTATTATATGTCGATAGGTGTAATACTTAGCATATTATCTGTATAATATTTGTAGACAATGATGTAATGTTATGAATTACTGCCAACTTGACTGCCTTGTTGGTCGAGCAGTTGCAAGCGCGACTGCCGATCGATAGGTCCTGGGTTCAAATCCCGGGTCGGGTACTATTGGATTTTTCTAATTTAGAATTTCTTGTAGTGACTCGGAGTCTGGAATTGAGCCCGGTATATTGCAATAAGCTCACCACTTATTCCATGGGACTTAAACGTAACTGGTGCAACGTGGGGGTGTACTACATTCCTCTGCCTATCTCTTCGGGGATTACAAGCGTGACGTTACTTTTTTTTATATGTTAGGAAATACCACTGTCTCATTTCCAATTAGACACAGCCTGTGCTACTATAACCAAAATGCAAACAAACATATATTATAGGTATTCATATATACACAAACATATATATATATATATACATGAAAATATTTTCATATTTCTAAACTCGGAAACAACAAAAATTTATAACGCCTGGTTTGTTCTGTTTGGAAATCGAACCTACAACCCTCAACTACAGACTGGTTCACTAAACACTTGAACGACCAGCCATACGTAAATATAGCTGACAGCTCACTCGCCAGTAATGAGTCAAAGGGGTCCCAGGGGAAAGTTTTTTAATCTCAATCGGGCTTGTCAGGCCAGTACAACATTTACCTAAGCCGAAGGTACTAAATATTTTTATCGACGCTCGAATAAATCAGCGATAGGAATAAAGGGTGGGCTTGTCGTAATCGGGGTACATTTTATCGGAAAATATATAAACATTAAGTTAACACACAAACTAATAAACGTACATATATGTATAAGCTTTTGAGAACGGAACGAGTAATATACGATCGTTGTGTTTCTGGGAATTAACTTATGAAATACACACGTCCAGAATATAATATATAAAACAAATTATTATATGATTTTGAGCTAAAAGCAAACGTATCTAGAAACGTCTAATCCATATTGTGTTGCATACGAGTAGGTGACAGAAATCAACAAATTGACTATTTTTGTATCATTTCATTGTCTTTTACTTTGTTATATGTCACATTCGTACATTCAATTAAGTCTCGGTAAAAAAACCGGTATGTTATTTAAAGTATTTCTATTACACGTAACATCATGCATGTAGTCCCTGTAGGGGCAGGCAGACGAGTGTAATACACCCCACGTTTCACCAGTTACTTTTAAGTTCCATGAATAGGTGGTGATCGTATTGCCATACACCGGGCACAATTCCAGACTCCGAGTCACTACTAGAAATTCTGAATTAGAAAAATAAATAATGATACTTCTGAACGATGTACTAAAATCCGTATACTGAGTAAAACATGCGTGTGTCAATATAGAATGTTAATGCAGTGAAACGAAACAACGGTAGAGTTGATTTTGCTGAACTAAAGCACCTTACTCTGTATTTTTAGGGACGGCTAGCTTCATTTTGCTACCGTTTCCAACAGTAACGCAATTCCACATTAATTTAACTGAAGGCTTCTTTAACAAACATTTTAGTAACACCAAAAATATCTACTACGTTTTTGCATATATTACATCTGAATAAACTCTACATCATTAAAACATTATTCGGACTAAAATAAGTAGTGAGTTTTAAGGAACTGGTATGTTGTATGGAAATGGAATTCTCAGATTGAATTTATTAAATTTGTGAATTAAACAGGTTGTGTTTTCCAACCACATGTCTAGTTAAGTTTGCACCTGCAGTGCTTTAGTGTTTAACGCATACTGAGATTTTTGACCGCGGAACATACTATTTATTTTTATATAGGATTTCATCTATACCTAATAATATTATAAAAAGTGTCAAGACAAACGTGTCTCATAGACAGCTATAAGCCTATAGGATTCGGTTAATTTCCACACCGTAATACATTACAACTTTATTTAATAGAGTCCAACACTAACAAAACTATAGAACAGTAGATCAAAGAACTATTAACCACCACGAACTAGCACACCAGATAATCATATTTTTATAAATAAAAAAACGTAACATAATGCCGTCAATTCTCAACGGGGTAGGAAGAGTTGTATAATTCACTATCATATAGTACACTTGTATAAATAATTTGTTATATAAATTTGAGTACAACTAAGCGTTTAATTATTGTCACGTGGACTTAAGCTTAACCATTAATTAAAGTTACTTGTGCAAAGCATGTGTCTATCGTTAACCGTTAGTTAACTAAAGTTTGCGACAATTATATACAATTAATTAATCACTCTATTCCTCATATTGTATGCTTATTCTTTTAGTACAAAGTAAAATTATAACATAGGCAAAATAATTAAAGTCAAGTAAACCCGTTATATTTGTGACCTAAAATGTTAATGTAAATGAACATTTATTGTGCGATTAAAATGTTCAATGAGCGATAACCTTTACACTAACTGTACTAACAAGTCAGATGTTCCCATATTTAATGTTTTGACTTACGAAAGTGTTACTTATATTTATAGAAATCATGATTTATATTTATTGAATCGATATAAAAGTACCTATTGAAAGAAAACTATTAAATAAAATTTCATTTTATTTATTACCATGTTTATTGATAAAAATTAAATGTTTAATTATTGCCTTCAACCAGCGCCATCTTACAAATACACATTTTATGTGTAGATTTAAACTATTTAATAGCTAGTTATTGGGTGAATGACTGGTGAATGGCGAATGAGTTGTGGATGAGTTGAACGACCCATAAATCTTACATCTGTGACCGCCACTTCGTTCACTTGGAAACGTACTCGTATATAATTCTCATTAAATAATTATCAGAAACCGCACAGCGGGAGGAGTAAGCCCATGTTCACGCTGACAGGATTCGCCGAAGGTCAAGAGGAAAGAGACAAAATTATATGTAGATATCCTTACGCATAGAGTCATGTCCTTTCCACTTATAATCTGGTCTTAGAAGGACGTCTTTCGTAATCCTGGGCAGTTTCATATGAACACAGTCCGAATACTGACCAACCGTTAAAAAAGGCCAAGGATATCGATAAGAACCTGCGCGTATTCTGACGCTCCTGTCGTTAAATTCCACATACAATCTTGAGTAAGTACTCAAGACCTTTATAAATGCTTGCTTAAAATTATTTCCGAGAACAATAAAAAAAATTACTGACTGTGTTCACTGAAATGAGAGCTTATATTAATTATGTACATATTAATTATAATTCAGTTTAAATAATTAATTAATAATTAGCAAAATAATAATAATGAGACGCACGGAAAACCCAAATTGTACTTTGTCAATCATGGATTTATCAAACGCTTGTCATCGCGACAATAGTCAGAGGGCGAGTCTCGGCTTGTTACTTCGATTTTCCATTGTCGGTAACCAACCCTCGGCTCGGCCCGAATTCACTCCGATTGTTTTCCCACGTTTTATTAGTATAATTCCAAGCAGTTAGACCAACTGAAAAATCGTTTCCATTGAAAGTATTCGGAGCGGGACCGTCCAACAAAGGCCGACGAAACAAAGGGCCCCAGACCACTGCGATAGGAACTGGTTGGGTCGCGAGCGGTTTTCTTCGAGCGATGATAACATTGGCAATCTTCATGTATAATTTAAAAAAAACGTAACATCACGCCTGTAATCCCCAATGGGGTAGGCAGAGGAATATAGTACACTCCCGCTTTATGTATAAGTAGTGATAGTTAGTAAAGAAAATACATACAGTGGTTAGCCAAAGTATAACTGTATGAAAGGAAGTGTATGTTGATTTCCAGGTAAATAATAAAATAAAACATATTTTTTTATTTTACTGAATTTCATCTTTTTATATTAAAAATTTTATCAGCTAAATAAATATAGTTTGTTTCCCAAATAAAAAAATTACCTTATATTATTATAATATGTGTATGTGTAGTTCTTGTAAGCAATTTCTTAGCACTCCTCAACACTTGTGAACAATTTTTTAACACTTGCACTGTTGTTTGTTTATACATAGATGTAGCTAAAATATTGTGTATTGAATATAAACAATTATAAAAGAACAATAATATTGATAGCTGAATAAACATGTATTGGATGGTTGAAACATGGATTGGATGGATGTAACACTGGATGGGAATCTGATAGCTTATCGTTCTACGCACGCGATTGTACAAGTACGAAGCGACCTCGGATCTCAGCTTTACCTTTTTTATTGTTGCCTAACCTTTTCCCGTTGATCCACTCCCGTTTAATAACCTTTTTTGCAATGTGCCACATAAAGAGGAATTTAACAGACGCCATTATCTTGAAAGGACTTCACTTTGAAGATGTGAGATATTTTCGCGGTTTTAAAAAGGTTTTATGAGGTAACAATCACGAAAGCTGGGTGCATGTATACAATTTTTTTTTAATGCAGGCTCGCGTTTGGCTGCAATCTCACCTGATGGTAACCGAGATGCAGCCTAGGATTTAGTACGCTTGCCTAAAAGTGCCTGAATAGGCTGTTGTCTTGAATAATATATGTTAATTAAGTAAATATGTGTGTTATAAATTATTCATTATTACATAATTTTACCTGTGTGTAAAAATGTGAGGACGATACGAAAATCTTTGCGTAGTCAATGATATTGTCGCAATCAGCATGAGGGTTGAAGGCCTGCAGTTTATACTAACATATGGAATCTCAACTGGAATATGAAAAGAAAATTTGATTCGGTTCCCAGACCTGACTAGCCCGTTAGTTCCGTATTAGCAATGATGGACCAATGTAGAACAAATATTTGTACTGTGGAGCTGGGTGTAACATTTATTAATATTAGTATGTAGGTACGTACCTAGTGTTCTATTGAACCAATTTTGAATAAATGACATTTGAATTTGAATTTGAATACATATGTATGTAC
>DWEE01000445.1:0-17312 GCA_018245755.1 Parelbella macleannani | reverse complement strand
ATGTCAATATGTAAATGTATACATATTGAATATGTTGTTCAGGTAACCCTCCTATAACACGATAGCTAGTTTCCTAGAAAATGCTGTGTTGTGTGAAACCATGTTGTATGAGAACCAGAGAGGGACTCATTATTTTAGTGTCTTAAATTATATTTATTGTTTTAGTTTTTATGGAGTACATATTTTTCTATCTTATTTAGTCTGAGGACAAAGGTTTTTGCAGTTTTCTTATTGTTTTATAGCAGAACCGTGTTATAGGATGCTATATTGTAGGAGAGTTTCCGCAATATATGAATTGTGTTATAGTGAAACCATGCTATAGGATGCCGAGTCATAGGAGGTTTATCTGTATATACAAGTCAACTGAATGCGCATATATGAATATAATTTCACCTTGTACAAAAATATGGCACTGAATATATTTAAGATACCTTAAGTGATGTGAATGTGAATTGAAATAATGTTCACCTTTTATGTCTTGTAACTATCAATTTAGCTTCAATATTTCAATCAATATCATATCATATATCCTTCACTTGCCTTTGTATCATAATATTATGCTACTTGTAAATAGTTATCCTTTTATGAGTATCAGAGTGATGACATACTCTGCCAAAACTGGTATGGGCAACTAATTATTATAATTTAACGCCCCTTAGGGTTTACTTTGTAAATATTTTGAACACCTGCTAACAATGTTGCCAACTACTGCAAATGAATTTTGTCAGATAAATTACAGTATACAAGTCTTTCATTGGCAAGAAGTGTCTAGACATTAACATAATAAAGCTGCTTATAGCAAATAAAAAACCTATTGCAAATATTATGTCTTTTTATAAGGTTAATAGCTTCTAAATTATTTCATATGTCACATATATTAAAGGTGGGAGAAAACAAAGAAAATGAGAAAAAATATTGTTCTATGGTTGTTATTAATAGATTGTTCTATAGATGGCGCTCCTTGGGGGTTGCCTATGTCCAGCAGTGGACTGAGACAGGCTGATGTTGTTGTTGTTGTTCTTTAGAACTATATTAATAATTACTACTTCATACTATAAGTTGTTTAGTTTTCCATTGATACATCTATAATATTCTAAAAAAACTAATAATGCATATAGTTTAGCTCATAGAAAAAAATTGCTATTAAGTAGTCATAAACCATGTATGGTTTTTTATATTTTTCCTGTTAAATCTTACTTCAATGATATAGGCATTGTGTAGTTAATTGAACATAGTCAACTTGGTAGTGATCTTACATTGCACTAATGACTTACTTAAAGGCTTCGATTATTTTCCTTAGTGGTATTATAGTAAATTTGTATTATAAGTACATTTTATGCACAACTTGTAAACATATTTGTTTAATAATGGCTGTATTGGTTATATATAAATTCTTACATATGTTAAGTAAATTTAAGTATTAGTGGTCGTGACTGTTAATAATATTAAAAATATACTGGGTGATACACACAGTCATTCATTTTGAAACTTGCTACAGCTGGTGCTATGCTGCGGAATGGGTTTGCTGTGTTATACTAGGACATAATAAATCAGTATTTAAGATTGTATTTATGTCTATTTTGTTTGGGAGGAACAAATTTGTCTTTAGCTACAGTTACTGAAAATATTGTAGGCTCCTAGAAGACTTAGCTTTTGTAATAAAGAATCAGCAAGACTAGATCAATGAGTCATTCTTGTTGTCGTCCCATTATGGTGATTCACCTTGAGTAGACAAATCTGCAAGGAACTATTTATATTTTTTTATAACCATGTTGTATGAGAACCAGAGAGGGACTCATTATTTTAGTGTCTTAAATCATATTTATTATTTTAATTTTTATGGAGTACATATTTTTCTATCTTATTTAGTCTGAGGACAAAGGTTTTTGCAGTTTTCTTAAATAAAATTTAAATTTTATTTTTTCTTAAAATATATTGTGCAATATGTCTATTACATAATATTTGCTCATCAATAAATGTACTGAAAATTGGTAATGCAAATTGAATAAATGCGTTTTTGGATTGATCAGTAATGTTTGACCATTCTGATCTATTTAAAACATCACTATTATATATTTATCTAAATTTGTTGGCTGAATATTTCAAATTGTTTGAAAATGTTACATTACACTCTATGCTTTTTTAAATGTATAATTTATTAAGGACTTACCAGTAGGCACATGAGTAATTTTTTACTTAACAATCTGGTCTGTATGTCAGATATACAAACATGTACAAATACATTTAAGCACCAGTAATGTGATCACACTGACTCACTTGAAATGTATAAAATTTGTCTTAAAATAAATCTCCTGTCATGGGTATGAATAATGTTTCCCATTATATAGATTTGGACTAAGTTTTTGTTGAGTTTATCTGATGACCTGCTGTTGTTGTTAGCTCATATTTGTAAAGAAACACGACTGTAGGTACCCCAGTCAAACATATGTGAATGCTTCAAACTCATAACTCCATATTATATTTTGAGCATGATGGACATGTATAAAGATAAGTATATATATTTTCAGACAGGATATATCGTAAATGTAGCAGAGCATTTTAGTGAACACTGTTTCATAATTTGAAAATTTAAGTTCATATTTTTTCACAGTAATGAATAAATATGCAATGACCAGGGGTATAATACTGCAAGAAAGTATTTAGTGAAATTTTTACATAAAAATTTGATTAAGAGTCCCTATAGATGGCGCCATGGATTAAGTTAATTGCAAATGTAGAAGGAACAAATTAGGTCGGGAGGGAACAAAATGTTTGGCACGTGGTGCTCTCTGCTTACCCCGTAAAAGATCTGGCGTAAAATATCATTATTGTTTATAAATCAATTACATGTATCAGAAAATGCTACGACGTAATTTTTTGAAAATATTGCAGACGTTTTTTCCCTCGTTTATAGACAGGTGTCGATATCAAACTCGATTTGAATATCCACAGATGTCTGGTAGATAAATTGCCTGCCTACTTAGGCAGGTGTCCAGCTATACTGTCAGTATATTGTTTAGCAAGCGATTATTATTATTGTCGATGTTCATGTGTTATTTTAATATTTGTTGAGGTCACTTCTATTTTACATTGTGTATGTATACCTAATAAAAAGGTATTATTGGGTTATTGTTACTCGAAATTCCCAGTAGTAGCTCGGAATTCCGGTGTATGGCAATATCCTTCTTTCATTGGAGTAATGCTCTCCTCTGTCTTTATCTTCAGGGAAATAAAGCATAATGCTGGGTTTCATATGTATATGTTCATTGATGTGTCCCAATATTGCTGGTATTAGTTTGGCGATACTCGTTCGTTTTTCATATGCTTCTATTGTCAACCAAAGTGATTTGAATATAGATATGTATCGCGATTCGTTTTTATTGTCACCATTACTTTCTTGTTACATATATCTATTACAGTACCATTGGAAATAGAGATCGGGATTTAGTATATCAACTAAGTGTCGAACGGTTCGGCGTGATTGTGGAAAGATATTTAGGGGAAAAAATCTGATTCAATATCGCCCAAGGATGAAAGCGGTGAGACAAGCTGTTAAGAAAAATTGTAGAAAAAATTCGGCGACCTTAATAACACTACTAGTTAATATTCTGTGGATATTGTACATTATGTACTTACTTATTTTTTCTAGATTCATCCACCTATCTAGACGTAATAGGTCAAATACTGACAGATAAAGGACTTAGAAATCGAAGTGCGTAAATAAAGACAGTCATTAATGTAGGAGTATCTCATGTTTGTAAGGATAGGGATACTAGGAACTCGGTGCTCTCTGCTCTCTGCTTATCGCGTGAGATAGCGTGGTCACATAATATTGAAAATTTTTACAAAAAATAAGTTAAACAATGTGGTTTGGTATTGCAGGCGGCGCGATGGTGGTGCGGCGAGTGCGCGCGGTGCGCGGCGTGCGGGTCGCGCGGCGGCTGGGCGGCGCGCTGCCAGCAATGCGCGCGCGTCGCGCACCCGCGTTGCGCGCCGCCGCCCTGGCGCTGCGACCGCTGTGACTCGCGCGACGCACGCGACTCCGCAGAGCAGGAACCACAGCACGCCAGGTTTGGCCCACATCTTATATATCACTTTCTATCTCATTTATTGGAGCTTATTTAGATCTTAATTGTGCTTCTCAATTTATTTACTTTTATTATAATATCATTCGTACTTAAACAGCAGTAGCGATACGCCCTTGTGATTAGTCTAGAACAGGACAGATATTTCTATAATTATTAAACCGAACAGTCCTATTCTTGTTGTCCTATTGTGGTCGATGGGCGGCGGCGACCTTTTGTGATCACTGCCTCATCGTTTAATACTTATTTTATTAAAAAATACTAAACACATTTGTTTTCTTGAAAGAAATGACCAGAAGAACTTAAAGTTGTTAATTTTATCTTTTTGTCATACTCTGTTTAATAATATTAATGTCGTTTACAAATACCTCTACAGGAGTACAGTGGGAGGAACGCCGAAGAAGAAGAAACCGAAAACGTCGGGACGCCGGATCGAATCGGACGACGAGCCTTCCGACGGTAATGCCCCGCCGTTTGCGCGCATTCCGTCCGAACAGAGAATGTCGAAGGAGAAACAGAAGTTTTTCAGATTCTCAGCTTTCAATCTCGTCAAGCGGCGCCGCTGTAGAGGCTCGTCGAGCGAGTGGGAGGGCTGGGAGCGCGCCAAGTGGCGCGGCGTGCGCGTCACGCGCGTGCAGCGCCTTGAGCTGCACCTCGAGCGCCGCACCGCCTCGCTCTCTGACAACTCCTCTGTCGAATCCGACGAGCGGCCCTCCCCTTGCCGCCTGCCGCTGCCCGCCTACGCTCCCTCTCGCTCGCCGTCGCCTTTGCCTCCACACTCACCGTCACCCTCACCATCGCCCACTCCATCACTGTCACCTTCGCCCTCGCCTTCACCGTCGCCGTCGCCATCGTCGCCGCCGCGCGTGCCCTCGCCCGTACCGCCACCGCCGCCGGCCCCTACGCAAATTTCGAGTGTGTTCGAGCGTCTAGCCTTCGACACAGCCCCGGACGGGACGTGGGGCTTCGCAGCTGAAGCGCAAAAACATGCTAGAGTCGAACCTCGTGCAGAGACGCCGCCGGTGAAACGGCAGGAACCGTCGACTCAGACTGAGAGGAGACATCGACGCAGAAGTAAATGCGGTGACAGACTACTGACGACGCTATTCGATGGCCTCTCCGAATTCTATTCGGTACGGACTGCTTCACGATCGCAATCGCGGCATCGTTCGAGAGTTAACGAGAGACAGCGAGATCGGGAGGAGGAGGCGGAAAAGGATCGACAGGTATTGAAGGAGACGAGAAGTACATTTAAGCGGTATCAGGCCTCGTTGCGGCAAGAAGGACCCCGCGAAAGGAGTCAATCCCGCTTGGGAGAAATGGCGAGATCGGATCGTTCCCGGGAGCACCGCGCGGCCAGCAAGGCTCGCGAGACGGAGAACGCGGCGGCGCCGGGCCCGAGCGCGTCGCAGCTGGTGAGGCTGGCGGCGGCGGCGGGCGCGGCGGGCGCGGCGGACGCGGATAAACTGTACCGCGGGTTAGCGCTGGCGGCGCGCCACTCCGCCGTCTCGAGGCCGGCCACCAATCAGACGGGTAAGAACGGTTCGTGAGGTGCGGTGAAAGTGTCGTGGTGGATCTGACCGTCTCGCTCGCTCTGATTGATGGCCGGCGCTCACTGTCTCTCTCTCGCGAGTTCCGTTTCCCCCGAATTCTCTGTTCGGACCGGGTGAGTGCTATCGGCCCGTACGCCGCTTCGCTTCTCTTGTTCGGACCCCGAGCGCCGATGACAAAACATTAATTTGTTATTCGGGTTTCGGCAGTATCCACACATGCACTTTCGCTCGCGCTTCTCTACGTCGAAGCGTGACTCGTTATCGTTATGCCTGCTTGATGTGTGCGTGTCCCTTTTTATTGTATTTCCCTTTTCCTTTTTTATTTACTTAATTTAAACTATAATTTTTCAGCGTTATCTTAATTTGCACTAATATGGAAGGTGAAAATGTAAGCCGGTGCTGGCAGGTTTGTAAGAGAAAAGGTGACTACTGGATTTTTGTGAATTTACTGAATGTTTATTAAAAAGCATAAATTCGCATTGATAAATAACTAGAAACCACTTTCCATCTTAGTGGTTTTTGTTCAAATAACTATCTTTTTTATCAATTTTTTTTGTTTATATCTCATTCATTTTTTTATTGTTTTTAATCATTGTTGCAACATGTATTTAGCACTGACTTTTGTAACCTTTTTGTTGGTAGTATATTATTTTGTGTTATTTTTTCTTTTTTCTTCCTATGTTACCTACCAACGCATTCATTATCATTGCTGGGCCTTAACGCAGTCAGGAACCGCACGGTCGGTCATTACTAAATAATTTACAGAGGGCAAGCGCTTGCCGCCGGGTGTGACTGAGGCGGACGCAGAGATGTTCGCTCAAGCGAGAGCGGCGGGGTCTTCGGTCTCATCAAGCACTACGTCCGGGCCATCCGAGGAGTCTACCGCAGTCCCCTCGGGAGCACTAGGACCAGCGCCCCCACCTCGCTGTCCTTCCGCCATAGAATTTGGTCAATGGGAGATCGAAACATGGTACTCAAGTCCCTTTCCTCAGGAGTATGCAAGGTGAGTCAATGATTATAAATGTATTTATTCAATATGAGTATCATTTATAGAATCAATGAAAGGGTACAGACAAATTCTGACGTCTATTTTTTTTTCATTACAGGCTACCGAAGTTGTTCCTCTGTGAATTCTGCCTCAAATACGCGAAGAGTCGAGCGGTGTTAATGCGACACCTAGACAAGTGCCTCTGGCGACATCCGCCAGCCACTGAGATATATCGATGTGGAGACATATCTGTGTTTGAAGTGGACGGCAATGCCAACAAAATTTACTGTCAAAACCTTTGTCTGCTGGCAAAACTTTTCCTCGACCATAAGACACTTTATTATGACGTAGAGCCCTTTTTATTCTATGTCCTCACGATAAATGATAGCAAAGGGTGTCATTTAGTGGGATATTTCTCCAAAGAAAAACATTGTCAGCAGAAGTATAATGTATCCTGTATAATGACAATGCCTCAGTACCAGAGACAAGGCTTCGGGCGATTTCTCATCCATTTTAGTGAGTGGTGGAATTATTGTTATACTGTTTTTTAAGATTTTTTTTCCGTTTTAAACTTGTGTGAAAAAACAATGGGTGATTATCAATTTATCATTTACAGGTTATTTACTATCAAAGGAAGAAGGTCAACCGGGGACACCAGAAAAACCACTTTCAGATCTTGGAAGAGTCTCATATCATGCTTATTGGAAATCTGTAATTCTCGAATTTCTTCATGATCACAAAGATAAATCTTTTACATATGATGATATAGCTCATACCACTGGCATGCACATAAATGACATTGCAGTAACTTTTCAGTTACTAGGGTTTGTTAGATATATACCAAATAATGACAGTATAAAGCTAGGTATCTGTGTCGACTGGAATAAAGTAGAAAATCACATCAGAAAGGTGAGAAGTAAACCTCGACTGGAAATCGATCCAGAATGTCTGAGATGGACACCGCTACTTGCACCTACTGTCAATCCGTTTAGATCGCCAGAAGACGGATCTGGTGATCAGGAGACTGATAATGACGAGGGTGATATAAGAACAGAAAGTGAAGACACTGGTACAGAGCCAGACACATCGGCGCCTAAAGGCGAGGTGGATGTAAATGAACGTAAGATAAATGAACATTCTGAGAAAGATGCTCTCGAACCCGCCCTTGAGGTAACGTCTTCAGGTCGAAGGCGGACGAGGCCACTCAAATATAGTGAGACTATGTATCAGACGACGCCAAATATTGGTGACAGTAATCGAAAAAGAAAGCGCGATGTTAACAGAAAGATCTCAGAAACAAATACCCATGATGATAAAAGCAAGGATGAAGAAACACCAAGAAGACAACGAAGCAAAAGTGTTACTAGAAGATCATCAAGAATGGTTCACACTGATATCAGTGAGATTACACCTCATAGAAATAGAAGACGAAGTGTTAAGGAACCAGCTTATGTGTCTGACAGTCAGGAAAGTCAAGAAAGTGTTGATACACGAATTGACAATGCTCTTGTAACTAATACAGTGACACCTAAGAGCAAGAGAAAAAGGCCTTGGAGAGGTCGACATACTAAACGACAAAAAGCAAACAAATCCGCAAATGTATCTTCCGATTTGCCAGTCGCAAAGAAAGCTAAAACTGGTAGTGATGACCTTGTTGGCTATAAGACGGATGATTCACTTGACCATGAGGCAGAAAAGACTGTTTCTATTTCTAATGATGTGCAAAACCACACATCAAGTCCTAGTAAAGACAAAACAGCTCAGAAAAACAAAAACTCGGATGCAAGCTCAGAAGATTCATCAGGAGAGGCCGATGACGAAATGGACGTGGAAGAGGGAGAAGACAGAAGGAGTGTTGCTAGTAAGCCGGCCACGCCGCGACATATCGAAGAAAACAGTACAGATCACCACACCAGTGATATGGAATTGGATAGTATACATATGGACTCGCCGAAATCAATAGCAGAAAAAGATCAAGTTATAAATGAAACAAGCACCACTGAAAAAATTGAAAGTGATGAGGTTTCAGTTGAAAATAAATCAGAGGATGTAAATATGAGTTGTGATGATACAGAACCAAACACAGTGTCTAACGCGCAGCCAAGATGTGAGAAAACGTCTGAGGTTAGAAATGGCGAAATAAAATCTCCACCAAAATCTATTCTTGATGATAAAGATACAATTGTTATATCTGAATCTGATGATAATAACAGCCAGAGTTGCCCTTTACCATCACCAAAGCCCAATAGCATAGCACCTGTTCCATCTACAAATGAAAACAAGCCAAAAGAAGTTGTAGAAAATGATAGCCCATCTAAAGTAATGCCTGTTGTTTCTACAGAAAACGCCCATATCGTCTTGGATGCAAAAGGTCAAGATGAAGTCAACACAGTTAGACCACCTGTAGAACTTATTGTACCCAAGATACACCAGATTGAAACGATAGTAGTTGAGGGCGAGTCCGACAACGCCAATTCGCCACAAACTGGCATATCGCCAAAGAAAAATGACAATACGTCTGTTATAAGTGAATCTCCTCGCCAAAAGAAATCACCAGAGAAATCAATTAGTGATGTTGCCTCTGAACAGAAAAAATGTGAAATGAGGAAGGAAACTGTAATACAACATCAAGCAATAGACGAGACTAAATGCGCTGAGAAGAAATCTCCAAACAAGATTGAATGTATAATACAGAATCTAGATCCCAATAGAGATATTCCAAACATGATGAAGAAACCAGACCCGCCTAAACTGGACTCCTATACTGATACAGATAACAGAAATAAATTAATAAATGTGATAACTAGCAAGGAGAGTGAACTACCTTACAGAAGCGATACTGTTACTGCACGAAAGGATGAAATAGTTATTTCAAGAAGTATCATAGAGAATACCTTACAAAGTTATCAGAATGCCGTGAGTAATTCTATGACAATACAACCTATAAACTCTATACAACCTTCCTACCACAATAATAGGGCCAACATAACAAAAGAATCGCAAGCAGTACAGACTGACAAAATTCTAATTAAACCCAGTGAATCTAATCGTATAATTAACAACATACCAGACTCGACACCAGTGATTAGTAAGAGTACAACAAAGCTTGAAGTACCACATCCAATAACATCGCCGGTAGTAACATCGGTTGTGCCCAAGATTCCTATTGTGAGTGACATAAGTTTTTTACCCCGGTGTCAAAGTGCTAACGCTGCCGTGAATTTGGGAATAGAAAGGGCTGATTTGGATCCAAACTACACTAACAGTAACTTGCAAAATTCTTTGGCAAGTGCCATGAACATTATTCAGCCTAATTCACATGATCTCAAAAATGATCCCAATCAAAAACCAAGGGAAAAAAGTAAGCTTAGAGATGTTAGAGTAAATTCGGCTCACAGCAAGTTAGAGAAAACGGACAAGAAGTCTACAAAAAACGACACACCTAGGAGCACGCCAGAACCCAGAATGTTTTTTCCTGAACAAAACGCCAATGTCAGGAAGCCAGAAACATCCGTCCCCATAAATGTGATAAATACAGTTGCTGTTACAAGTAAAATGGATGCGAAAACAAATGAAGCACCAAAGAAACAAGATTTTTTTAAGAAAGAGAAAACTGCTGCCGGAAAGTGCGATTCCAAGAACACGTCCGTAAAACACGATAAGAGCTGTTCCACCCAACTGAACTTGAAGGCCGATCAGAGCGACAAAATGTTGTCTAAATTTAAATATGACAACGAGTTGGTACCGAAAGCCGATTATGCAATGAACCAAATCCCAAACTATCATACAACTCACGCGCAATATTCGCAATGGGCTCCTTGGGATACCACAAGGCTTCAAGGAACTTGGGACCATAATAGGTTTTTAGACATGAAGAGCAATGACAAAAATTATCTAGATAAACTCCAAGGTTTCAACTTACCACATTTGGACCAAATGCAAAAATCTCCTCAGAAGCTTCATCAAAAGGATTTTCATAATATTGCATATGGAGCACTTTCTAGTGGGATCTATGCGACTTCAGGGTTGGCACATTTCAAAGAAACGAAAGCGCCGACATCCAAGGCTTCGGAATGTTCTCAGAAGAGTGAGTGCAAGCCGGCGAAGCAATCTAAAACGACAACGGCGTGTCAAACTCAGTGCGAACCCAAGAAGTCCCAATCGCAGTCTCACAATGCTACAGAAGCTCAGATGAAGCAGATGATGCAAAGACAAGTGAAACAACAGGAGCAGCAGGTGGTCACTAGTTGTGCCGAATATCGGCAACAAAGTCCACAGATTCTGACGTCGCCTGGGTGTAAAACACAGTACAACCAAAACGGACCCTGCAGTCAGGAGAAGACTGACATTGAGAAGAAGTCTCGGCAGTCGAAGAAAGAAGAGTCGCCTAAGGACAGTAGCAAGGAAGAGTTGTGCGAAGCGGTTAGTCCTGCTTTACAGTCCATGGGGGTATATACACCAGATTCCACCAGCAATTCTGTTCACTCTGTGCAGTATCCAGCCTGTGAGTTGGATGTTAGCCAGTTGGGGCTCGAATCTCCGACGAGTATAGGATCGGACCTGGCGTCCCCGTGCTCTATGATGCATATGCACCCGGTTCCGAGTCCACAGTACCCTCCCCACTCGTCGATACATATACCGTCCATTATGAGCCAACCAAATCAACCACCTAAGCAACAGAAAATCAATAATAGGAATAGGTGAGTTCATTTTGAATGTTTTTATTTAGAAAGTTTTTGTTTCGTTTATATACTTTTTAACCTTACATTTGCTGCAATTGCTGTACAAAAAAGAATGGTTGTAAAATTCGGTTCGAGAGTATAAGGAAGATGTTTCATGCACTTGTTGCTTGTGCTAAACTGTCGTATAATGTTAATGACAGCATATTTACGTATACGACATGTAAAACCCAGCAGTCATCATGCGGGTGACAGAATGGTCCACAGTAACTCCTATTACATGAATATAACGATATGGTGTGTACGTGCGCAGGAACACCGCCGGCAGCGCGCATAGTGGCGCGGCCGACAACAAGGCGTTGCGCGGCGCGGCCACGCCCCCCGCGCGCCACCGCGCCACGCCTCCCGCGCATCACGCCCATGGTAAGAGCCTCCTCATATGTGTCTCTGTCATATATATAAAATGTAGAATTGCTGTAGACCACGGTTGTTAGATAGGACTGCATTTCATTTATGACGTTTGATTTAACCAATCATATATATTTTCAGATTTCATGTTCAAAATAACAAACTAACCAAATTACAAAATGAAATATTTTTTTTTTGTATTGTCTTGAGATTAAAGCACATATTTAAATTTCTACAACTTTACCGAGTAAGGGACTTGGCGTTAGAATTATGAGTATATAAGTAAAGTTATAAATGATCAGGTGGTGCGGTGATGCAAACGGGCGGGGCGGGAGGTGTCGGCGGCGCAGGCGGCAGCTACCAGGGCGGCTACCTGTCGTTCCAGCAGCAGCAGCAGTACCACGCGGGCTGGGCGCAGTCCTGCTCGCTGGCCAAGCTGCAGCAGATGGCGGAGGCGCCGCAGCACCCGCCGCACACTCCGCCGGCGCCGCAGGTAATGTAAACTATACGTAAATCATTGCCTTATCGTATTAGCGGAATATTTAATCCATATGTAGATTTAAATCGTTGATGGCATAAAGATGTTGATATTAATGTACAGGCTTATTGTAAACGATAATATCAATGGAAGACAGTACTGCTTCACCAAGTAGTGAAACTTAACAAGCAGTGCAGGAAGTAGTACAGCACTCTGGTGAGTGTAATGCCAAAACAGTGCTGCTGAGATTGCTTTTGACTCATAAATTCGATTGTAATGATCTGCTACTTTACAGTCAGTGTTTACAGAAATTTTACAAAAGTTTCAATTCTATTTACTTGTTTAAAGTATCTTTAATTTGGTATCATGGCCTAGTAATAAAGCGGGCGGACATGTGCTGAAGAGTGTTTGAGATTTGATGTCTTATTGATTCTGATGTGTTCATTGTCAGTACGGGCAGCAGTCGGGCACGCCGCCGGCCGGCCACTACCACGCGGCCGCCGCCAAGTACTACGCGCCGGCGCACAACCAGCTCGAGTCGCCGCGCAATGCGCGCAACGCCACCAGTCAGTATACTCTCCGCCTTGCCGCCTCCCACTGCCATTCAAATCGGCCTGTCTTGATCCACCGTCGGTGTTGGGGTTCCTTCTAATTAACGCACTTATGTTTAATGGGTTTTAGATCCATAACTCTCACACTGGCCTCTTGCGGATTTGGGATCGATCGATCCCACTGTCTTAATTACAACAATACTACATTTGAAATTATGACTATATAATAATATTAAAAAGATTTTCAATAGTTTTTGTTGCTGAATGCTCTAATGACCTCCATCAAGGTTATTATTTGTTAAGCCAGAATCCCTGTCCTATGTTTGTATTCATATTCAGAATAAGGCGACTCTAATAATTGTATTTAACTGAATGAGTTTGGGTAGTGATGTAAATTTGCAAGTATTTACAATGTAATAGTTGTTCAATTTAAAAATTTTGTAGGCAACCTGAGCCCTATGCAGCACGTCCAGATGGGTCCTGGGTCGCGGATGTCGCCGAACCTGAACTCGCACATTATCAGCCAGTACAGCCTGAACGGTTACCGGGTGCCGCACCAACAGCAGTTCAACAACCTGCCGGTGCAGATGATGAACGTGCAGCCGCCCGTGCAGTACTCCAGCAACGACCCGCGTGCGCAGCAGCCCAACGTGTATGCGTACGCGCCCGCCTACATCAACCCGCCGCCCTCGCTCGCCATGCAGACCCTCAATTCCACCATGCGCCGGTAGCCTCGGCCCAAACCTCGCCTGCCCGCACGGTGTGGCCGCGCCCAGTGATCGGTTGTAGTGTTGGACGGTGCGCCGGGACGAACCCGACTTGTACGATACTCATTCGGCGGTCCAAATGAAACTTTGCGTTTTGGGATATCTGTTCGTTCCTAAGGCTCCGCCGCGACGATGACGTTCGGTATCATCGAGGACGCTAAACCCTGACCAAAAACAAGCCGGAGTGTATAATAGATGTAATAATTAAGGCATAGTACAAAGTAATAAGGTATGCTTATAAGATAGTATATGTACATAGCGTAAATATTAACTATTAACACCACTTCAGTTGCCTTATACCGCTCTCCATGGCGGTGGGACGCCAACGTACTCCATCTGTTACACGAGTGATGTTGTGAGCTTTGTTATTTTTGTATCATATGTATTTAAACGGATCGTTTCTCGTGTCGAGAGAGCACAGTACCCGATATTGATGCTAAATAAAGTACAAAATTGCAGATAAAGTGTATTTAAAAATAAACTGTTTATAATAATGTCTAGTGTGTGGTTGGAATGTAGTATAATGTTAGTGCAATAAATGACCTGTACCCGCGTAGTGCGCTATACGTTTTTGTACCGACGAGACGTTTGTGTAATGAATACTTGTCTAGGCGCGAGTGCTGTGATAATGTCGATTGGACAGTGTTTCGGAGGTCGCGTGCTTAAATCATGTAAAATTTTATTATATTCATAATTTCCAAAGAAACAAACTTAAATGTTAAGTATTTGAATTGTCTGATGTGATGTGCAATCATTTTTTGAAACGCAAATTGTACTTTTGATGTAAAAATCGTTTGAGAATCGTATTCTGTATGTATATCCTGTTTTGTTTGTCCACTTGCGAGATGTAAAAAATACATTATTGTCTGTACAGTTCACGGGTGTAATTATAATTTAACTATTAATTCTCTTAATATGTTCTTGGAAGTGCCTCTTTCTCGTCCCGTATCGTTAATTTCACTGTAAGATATGTAAATGTACCGCTTCTACTTAACACAAGGCTGTATACATAGAATTCGTAATTTTACTATATTTGTATGATGTATTATAAATATTTTTGAACTTTATCAATGTGATAACGTATAAGGAGGAATCTGTGAACGTGGTCCCGACAGCAGGAGGTCTCTCCCACGGACAGCGACAGGCCTAAAGGACGGTTTTTTTTTTTTAACGCTAGCATAGTTTTACATTACACTATTTTTTGAATGCTAAATACTTAAGGATTATTTTCGTGTTATCCTAGTTAATTTATTGCCAAATGTTATTAACACTTAATTCGCGAGAAAATTAACTATTTTTAAGTAAGTTGGTTTAGTTAGCGTCCGCCCGCGCGGCGGCTGCGACAGTAAATTATTTGTAAGATCTGCTCCTCTAAGGTTATGAATGTTATTTGTTACTAATGTGTAGTATATAAAATATTGTAAATATTATTAAATAAGAAACATGTAGCAGGTGTTATCACACAAAATATAATTTTGTGAAAAAAATGTTTTTTATTTTTATTCAAATATCGTGAATGTCCTAGTCTACTAACCTAATGCACCAGTTCAAAATCGCTCAGCGAACTATGCTCGGAGTCTCTAAAGGATAGGATCAGAAATTATACTATCCTGCAGAGAACTAGTCATCGACATAGCTCTAAGGATTAGGTCGCTGACGTACAGACAATCGGTGGAGTAAGTGAGCTCTGTAGTGGAGACCGCGGCTCGGCAAACATAGTGCAGGACTTCCTCTGGCCCGGTGAGATGGTGATTGCGAAAGGCTGCAGGCAGATTCTAGATGCGACAAGCCGAGGACGGCGCGATGGCGCTCTTTGGGGAATGCCTATGTCCAGCAGTGGACAGATAGGCTTTTGATGGTGATGATGATGATCGTGAATGCTTAGCTGCTTTATTGCAGAGGCCAAATCTTTCGGGAGATACCGCTACTTTTTCTTCGGGGGCGCGCTCTTGCTCGTAAGCATTACTTCACTAAAAGATTGCTTAGGGCTCTTCTTATATTCAATTTATGACACGGACACATGTAAATACATATGTTACATCTGTATGAGGCTATTTGCTAATATGTAAATTTATAAATATATTTGTATTCAATTGCTATACTAAATTATCAACATTTAAAATATTTTGGGGACTTCAAAGAAATTGAAGCCTATATTAGGTAACACCGGCACAAAAAAGTAGTTTGTAGATTTGACACTACCTAGCTAACGACATGTATTCATAGACATATTAGGTAAATAATAAAGAGATATTATTTAAAGAAAACAGTCTTGAGTCATGACACGCTAGAGTTACGCGTGCCCGAGTAGAAAGAGACAGATATAGGTAGCCTGATTTGTTTTCTCTTTTTTTCGAGGGATACATTTTAATATCTCTATGCATGTATGTCAACTCGCTGAATCCGAATCTGGGGTTAGTTTGAATCGTACACCCTCCAAATTTCGAGACAATTACAAAAAACCGTTACCTCGAAAAAAATAAGGCTCTTTGAGTCCCATTAAAATAAGGTAACATAGACTCGTTATATCCATTATCTATAAGTCGAATAAATAATGGTATAAGTACTACCAAAACTGCATCTTATTAACTACTATGATACTTATAAAGTACAAAATGCATGTCCAGATCGCTTGGCTGCAAACGCGACTGTTGAGCGAGAGGTCCTGGCTTTCATTTTCGGGTTGGCTCTTATTCCATTTATCTACGTTGAAATTCCTAGTCGTAGTTTGGTGTCTGGACATGTACCCGGTGTCTGGCAATAGGATCACCCCCTATTCTATAGTGGTACGTCTAACGTAACTTTGTAACATATTCTTTTATATAGTCAAGAAAAAAACGACAATCTAGAAAAGCTCTTGATGACAGGAAAACCACTGGGTAAACGGCCGACCGGAAGGAATCCTATGCGGTAGACATATCAGATCCGTAACACGTATCCTTATGGTTCAATTCGGAGAGCGATCGTTCAAGGTGTAATTCGTCGAGATTACAACCCTCAGCATTGAGGAAATCGACACAAAGAGGAGTAACGTTACTCGTGGAAAGTGGAAATGCACTTGACGGGTTCGCTGCCTCTTGAAAAATTTATGATCAACAGGGAGGGCAAATATTTTTTGTTGTTTGATTGACTTTAAAGTGATTAGCTAAGATTATTATTACACTTAATTATGTATATTTATATTGTTCAGGGCAATACAGGTGTAATTTACTTTGTTACGTATATTGAATTTATGTTTCGGAATTGTATTGTTTTTGAAGTTATACATAAGGCGCGTTATGAAAAAATGATGAGAGGAAATTTTAAGATTCATCACACAAAAGTTACAGTATGAAGTTGCAGCGGTTGACTTACAGTATGAAGTTGCAGCGGTCGCAGTCTCGAAACAAAAGCTAGAAACAAAATAGAAATAGAACCTATAATAATCGCGCAAGTTGGCACCATCGTCGCCTCTGTTCACCGTTTTCAAATTCATAGTATTTAACTACATGTTTCTAGTGTCTAATTCACACAAGTGTTTTAGTTTTATTTATGTGCGATTTATATATGTGCTGATAAATTATATTCAGTAGTGATTTAAATTCAATATTTTGATTAATATATTTACTATTCGTAAATATTAGTGAAAAAATAGTGCCTATAGACTTTTTCAAGTACTCCAATATATTTGAGGTTATCTATCCGTATGTATTATTTATTAATATGAACTACTTTTAAACTTATTTTTAGAATACTCAATTACCAATAATAAATATTTAAAATTAAGAATCTCATAATATTTAGTACAATTTATGTCATATATA
>DWEE01000444.1:0-17314 GCA_018245755.1 Parelbella macleannani | reverse complement strand
AGCGAATTTTTGCAGTAGGATGTCATTGTCGACCAGATCAAAGGCTTTTTTATAATCAAAATATGCTGCGTCTACTTCGTCTAATATACTGCGTCTAATATAGGGCAAACCACCCTTTAGTCAGTCCTGCTCTAGTGCTCAGCTTTTTACTGTAACTTACGGTAATGAACTACAAAATACTTTATTAATATAAATCTAACATTATAAAAAGTTTTTATTTAATGAAAACGTTTACTCTTGGGACACCAACTACGGGGTAATGAATTTTCTAGATAAATCTAAGAGGCAGCCTTGGTCGACCGACGTGACGTGACGGTACGAGACGGGATGCGACCCGACCTGTTTTTTTTCATTCTACTTATACAAAATGCCATATTTTGTTTATTGTAGTTTTTACTTTAATAAGATAGACTTGTACTTATTTTTTTATTTAGAAAGTTTTATAAACAACTTTTCAGCATTTCAAAAAGTAATCCTCCATTTTATTTACCGCAAAAAAACATTCAAACTACTGCTATCGGAAATTAAAATTACGGGAAATATCAGAAACTAAATCGCTGCGACTACTAGGTGAATTACCCTACAAAGACTTGGCTACGGTACACAGAGACTTCAACAGTTTCGAATATAATTTATTGCATATTAGGTAAAGATATGTACCTACTTACATCATCAATGCTGCCCAATCACTTAAGAATTTCTCACAGTAAAGGTGTACAGATGTACATACTTCATGTCGTTATACGTAACACTACAATACTGTTTATCGTCTGGTAAGAATGTTTTACTGAACATTTGCCATATTGTTTGTTTACATTGATACCGCAAAGTGAGAATACCTTACTGACAACATTATTTTTCTAAGTTTTCTCAAGCGTACTTTTAGGTATATACCTACTTAACCGCTCACGTTGTTTACAAAATTTTTTTACCTGTTTTCTGAAACTAACTTTACACGTCAAAACGGCCGTTATTTTTTGTTTATTAATATTATGCAGTAGGCGCGCCTCTGCGCCTTTGTTTTCAAGCTGTGGAAATAACGATCCTAGTTGGTTTCATAGATACGTTATTGAGATAATAAAACTTAAGTAAAAGATCTAATTTCAATGTTTATTTCATTTCATTATTATCGTTTCTTAACTGTATTTATAATTCAAAATTAATTATAATTTCTGCCATAGTTGTAATTGTTAAAGATTACGTACGAAATGCACTGTACATAATACATATAATACACAATGTAATACGTAGTACTTTTTTAACTATCTAAATTAACATAAAACAGAATCCCAATAATAATTAGAAATCCAATGTGTACAATCATCATTAACATCAGCCTATAGCTGTCCACTGCTGAACATAGGCCTCCTATAAAGCGTGCCGCGTTGCTCGATCCTTTAAATAAAATAATAATTATTATTATCTTAATATTGTTATAGAAACCCAATGTCAATAAGTACAACCAGTAAAGGTATTCCCAATTATCTCCAGTGACTAGTATACTCCCTACACATTCCGGAGTGAACGTGGAATGACTTTGCGTCCCGAATTTACGTAATCATAATAATATCATGGTTTTTAGTTTTGACCCATGCAATGAAATTTATACCATAGATAGATACCATATTTTCAATTCACTATAAGAAAATTTTTGTGCTAGCAATAATAATAAAGCTATATATGGCAGCCCTAGAAACTTCATTGGGTGGCAACATATGATCTCATGGGACAGCCAATGAAAGAACTCCAAGCGTATAGTGTAAAAAATGTCGTCGCAAGTGTAATCTGATTTCATAAAATTTTGCTCCTATTCGGCCAAACACGGGTTGCCTTCAATTCGCCAAACTAAGTTATTTTTGATCCTAACCATATTTCGTACGTTGTATTCATAAATATCGTACTGGTAAGTCCATAAATATAATTAAATGCAAATAAATACTTTCTCTTCCTGTGACAGACTACATCAAAGGAGTGTTTTTTTCCATTTGTAAATAATAACAAAGCCGTGGCAGTCCGCACTAATAAGATTGTTTTTAGAACGTTTCGTATTATCGAAATATTTTGGCCACGTCTTACTTATTAATGTTTGTGAACAGCTATTGATACGTGCAAAGAGGTTTGTCGAGATGAAGATGTTATATTGTAATGATTGTTGTACAATGTATTCAGTTTAATAATGATTTTACTGCGAGCAATTGACAATTGAAATAGCCTGGGCAGATATGAATAGCTAGAAACAAAGTAGCTACTACTTTATACCGAATAATGCAGCCTTTTATTTAAATCTATGACTAACAACGATTCTTCTGTCGTGTTAGAAAATTGAAGATACTATTTTTACACAGATATGGGTAATGAGATGGACCCGTGTGAGTGCCTGTGGAGCCATGAGTTGGCGATGTGTCGGCTAATCTTGCTGGTATGTTTCTACTCGTTCATATCTCTTGACCTTGCAACTATTTATCTGCATTTGCCTCAACTAAATGTATAATAATAGATATTATATACAGTTTTAGGCTTGTTTATTTTTTAATTGTTTCTTTTCCACGTTCCTATTGAGTAGAATGAATGGATTCAACACTAAAATATTTTCAACCTGAAAACCTAGCAGATATTTTTGACTCATAAAGTCATTCTTTCGCAATTACACTATTAAAATGTTTATGTATGTAAACATTTTAAAAGTCAAGATGATAACTGCATATAACCAAATTTATATCATCACCCAGTTTGACTGATAAGAAATGCTGTTTGGTATGAAGTTTGCCTTTTATTAACAATTACAAAGAATAAATGTTTATAGAATCAAAATGGTTATTGCTTTGTTACAAACCTAAAGATATGTTTGTGAAATAGACAATTCAACATCTTGAATTAGGACATTGTCCTATGTAAGGATCTCATTGGAATTCTATTATGATGTAAATCTATTTGGATTTATTTTTTATGCACAATTCTATTAATAGTAATGATGTGTTTTATGTTATTGGATGTAAAAGAAAAGCATAGAAAATCCAAGGGCAAGCTACCATACAATTTATACTGGTATCAAACCAATTTGCTGCACTAACAAATGTGTTACAAACTCAGTCTCTTATCAGCGTTATTTGATATTGCAATTATTTCTGGTCTGCAAATACTAGTTTTACAAATTACGTTGTTTGAACTCCTACATTCATAGCTCAGTGTTTCGTCAAATACCATTCACATCTACCAAGAACCAAATTAAAATAATTATTTATCGTAGCTGCTTATGACCGAATGACCTACATCATGCCATTTATCTCTTTTTTGTTAGGTTCCACTTCACATCAGAGTTTAAAGTACTATTATTCAAAGACTGTTTTATTATATCAATATTACCGCAGAGAGGAATTTAATGGGGCATCATAATTGTACTAATATAATATATTTATATACATAATTGGATTCTTGATTTTATTAGAGGTGTTTGATTGTTTTTTAACATGTGATTCAGAAGAATTTTAAACACTAATAAACCTGACTTGATGACATATTACATGTCTTGCATTGCAGAACAAGGTCTACTTTTAGACAATGAAAATCGTCATGGAATAAAATTAACATATTTAAAGGATACACTTATTTCCAGATTTATTTTCACACAAAGTTTTTAATAATAACCGTTAATAATTACATTAATATTAAATTAGAAGAATTTAGAAAAGTGAATTGCCTTGTTGATCAAGTGATTGCAAGCATGACTGTCGATTGGGAGGTGCTGGGTTGAAATAGAAGTTCATAAATATTTTCCTTGTAATCAAGTAGTTGTTGTAAACCCAGTCGTATAGGAACATTACATGAGAATAAAAGTCTTAACATCATCTTAAACATTCTTGCTTAACACATCTACAATTAACTTTGTTCAATAAGAAAAATTGCAATTTTTTAGTAGTTACTCTTAACACTTATTTGGCACTCTGTGCTCTCTGCCTGATCTGTATGAGACCTAGCGTGCAGATATGTGTGTACTGTTACAGCTCCGTCAAGGACAGTCATACTGTACAGACTCAGAGTGTCTTGATACAGTGCCCGGACCACAGTCTGAGGGAAACAGCTTCCTGTTGATATTTGCCACGTTAGCCCTGGCCGTCGCCATGTTTGTGCTACGTCCGCGTGGAAATCGGATCCAAGACGCTGCCAAGCCCATGCCTGGATCCCATGTAAGTATTGTGTTCCATGTTATTGTTATATACATGTTTCTTTTTTCATTGTTTCCAATTCAACTTCAATTTGAATTTTAAGTACAAGGTGTATGATGTTGCACAAACTTAATCGTACTGCGTTCCAGAGACACAAGAATATAAGCAACCTATTTAATTTTAAACAGAACTTTTTAAGTGCCTTGTTGGTCAAGTGGTCACAAATGCGACTCTTAAGTGGGAGATCCTGCGTTTGATCTCTTATCTGGTATCATTGAGTTTTTCTTACTTTAAATTTCCCGCGGTAGCTCCATGTCTGGATTTGTGGCTGGTGTATGGCAATGGGCTCACCACTTATTCCATGATGAGGGGATATATAAATTATATACCATAAATTGTGGGAGTGCACTACATTCCTCTGCCTACCTTTGGGGTGATCAGACATAGTTTAACTTTGTTTTTAAACAAAAAATTGGAAGCAGAACCTTTTATAAAACTTTTGAATTGAATTAGAATTTCTGTAAGATATTCCCACCCCTATCTGTACACTTTATGTAATAAGAAACTTGACTCCAGTATTGTGTTGTAGTATGACAATTTGCAATACAGTGCAAATTTCACTTACTACTTTGCTTGCATAAGAGTAGGTGCATTGATTATATAAACCATTGTTATGTTATACTTATCAAAAAATTTAATTGAAGCATGTGCAATGTCTAAGATGTTTTTTATTGGGATGTGAATCCATTGGTATGTATTATTAATGTTTTCTCAAGAAACATGTAAGGCAAAAAGGGAATTGCAGTGAAAGTTGGTAAAACATGAGGTAATGTTATCACATACTATTCGAATTTAATGTTACTGTCATTACAGTTATGAAGCACAATCGTTTCATATTTTTAAAATGTCATAAATTTTAATTCTCAATAAATAAATCATGGACTGAAAATGTAATCTAAAAAAAATAACAATATTTACCTATTAAAGGGCTATCTATGAATTAACAAATAATCAACATTTTCCCTAGATAAATCTAATAAACATACTTTTGACTACTGCATTCTGCACTCTTCATTTCTATTCAAAATTATTCAAGTGATATTTTAGTTCTATCAATCTAGTTATTTAACTCGCACTGATGCTATGAGCTCTCACTGATGTAATTGCAGTGCTTAACAAAACTGAGTTAAATGTATAATTCTGGATATATTATATGTTACAGGACCGCGATGGTGCTCCACCCACTCCACCGAGGACATAAATCTGGCGATTAAAAGCTTTCAAGTCTTTAATCACAAACAGGTCATACTAACTCAAATTCCAGTATGTATTATAGAATATTTAGTAAATGTGTATACTTTTAAATATCACTTCACTCATATATCGAGTTATAAGATCTTATGTATAGATTTAAAAGTTTTATTTAATCAAGTATTTTATAGTATAAATGGAATATGACTCAATTATGAAAAAGACACCTGACAAATCTTACAAGCTGTGCAACACCAAGTGGCTTGTAATGTTAATCATTCCATAACATGTTTATATCGTCGGAAATTTTAACTGTAGATAATTGATAATTGTTCTAGATTTTAATATATAATGAATAAAAACCGCTTCTCACAATTTGCTCTTAAATGACATAAAAGTATTGATTTGTCACAAAACCAAATGTTTATTCATAAATTTGGTGCTATAAGTTATTGGACATTTTACATAAAAAATGAATCTTTTAATTCCCTATTATTTGAGAGTATTTATTCTGCAACTTCAGAATTTGGATTATCCATTAATACATAAATACATACAAAAGACAATTGAATAATCAGACCTGAATTGTAAACAGGCTAATTTCTGGGTAACTGTTTAAAACAATTAATTTAAAATTGCTTTCTTAGGTATATTATTGAAACTACTTATTTTGCCCTTGTGCATCATTATACCATTTCTATGTTATATTAAGTTCAAGTTTTCATTCACTCAAAGCAGTGTTTACATTTTATTTTAAAACAATTAACATAATTCGAATTACATTTTTTTTTTCTCAATTTCAGAACAAGGCTGGAATATTTCTGGCCTTGCTTGTGATATTCCACTTAGTATAAGTTTTATTGTTTTTGTTGGTTGGGGTTTTTTTTTCACTTGTTTATTTTTCAATTATCATTATTTTTTGCTTCTTCGCATTCATCAATATTGACACTAATGAATATTGTATTTTATGTGCAAATATAAATATTTAAGAAACATTGTAGTTTTATTATTATCCTGATGAATTTAACAAGTACTTTCAACATCTGTAATTTTAACAATCCACATGATTTCCAAGATTATTATGGTTAAATGCAAATGTTTAGACATAGACACTCACACTAATTGTTACCTAATTTTCTATAGGTTTTTTAGTCACAATGTCTCAATTACCTTACATTGCGAAATACCTTACAATATAGCGAAAAAAAATATTGTAAAAAACTTAACTAATTAAAATGTGAAACAAGTATGTAAATCGTTAAATGCGTAATATATGTTTTCACCAATAAAATACTCAAATCTTTAAAACGTATATTTAAGTTTTTAAATATATTAAAACTAAACAAATTGGCCCTGTGTGGACAACACTACTAAGACATTCATAATTTATATTTCTCTGTGTTTACAAAAAACTTACTTGTACAGTAATACAGATGAAAACAAAATTTACTCTAATTATTGAAAACCATTATTCACACTTGGTGTCATTTAACAATAAGTTTAAAATTCTGTTTCGGTCCATGATGAGTACAAATCCCCTGTATGTGGATCAAATTAACTAAGCTGTCTCCTCGGCTGACTGACTGACTGACTGCGTGACTGCCTCGTTGATCGAGTGGTTGCAAACGCGACTGCCGAACGTGTGGTCCTGGGTTGGATACTATTGAAATTTTCTGATTTAGAATTTCTAGTAGTGACTATGAGTCTTGATCTTGTGACTGGTGTATGGCAGTAGGCTCACCACCTATTCCATGAGACAAAACCTAACTGGTTAAACGTGAAAGTGTACTACTCCTCTGTCTATCTCTTCGGGCAGGTGTGATGTGATGTGCGACAATTGTAATTCTTGTATAAACGGATGTGTATTTTTTTATATATACATGTGTTTCAGTTACTAATATATTTTCTGTACTCGATGGAAATTGCCAGAGCCAAGAATGAAAAAACAATTTATCAATACTCTTAACATCACTATTAATTTCACATATTATGTTAATGAAATATTGTCTAGAGCAGTAAAAAAATAACTCTTATTGGACACTTTAAAATAGTTTTTTGTACAACAATTAAGACACCATAAAAATACTTTCAGTCACTTTAAAATGCATTACATAATCATCTCAAAAATGAGATCACAAATGTTATGTCAACCATAACAGTGGCAACTGTAGTCTCTCATGATTCTTGTATTCTGTCAACTTCACTTTTGACCTTCTTCAACAAATTGCTTATTTTCTTGTACTTACCTATAGAATTGGGAAGATTTTCAAAATTAATCACGTCACAAATGTCTTTTGAAAATTTATCATCACTTGGTAATTTCATAAATGGGGAAGAGCTGTTTAGAAGTGGTGTTCCATATGACGTAGTTTTAACCTGACCCGCTTTTGGTTCGCTGGTTACTACAGTATCCAGGTTTACTAGATTGTCACTATAATTAGATACAACTTTGTCTACACATTCTTGGGTGACTACTGGTGACGACGCATTTTCTGTATTAATTTCGGTCCCTTTTGTTCTGTTTTCTTGGTTATCCTCTGCTTTGCCCTCACATTCTGTTTTATTATTATCAGTAATTTGTTTATTTACATCGGTTTTATCAGCTGCAGCACCTCCACTCTCTGATACTGAAATTTTTTCGACTTTTGTATCTAATGATACATCGCCGTGGAGGGCTTGTAATAAATCTTGCTTTCTCTGTTCCAAGTCATCTAAAGAGGGACTATTCCTTTCAGACTTTTGTGTGTCCTGAAAAATTTATAGAATAATTAATAACAAGCCTCCGATGTATGCATCTTTGTCTAAACCTGAAATTTATTACATGACATCAGTTGCCTCTTGTAACCTAAGTAATCTTTATTTAATTTAAATAATGGCTGTAAAAGAGAATTATTAATCGTTATGTATAAATCAATATAATTAGTACGATATTATAACTGAGAGATTATATAGAGGAACCTGAACTTCTGAATTATACTTATTGTTTATATTGTCCTTTAAAAAATAAACATGCATATTTCTGGGATCCTTGCAGTAATGCCAAATAGGATTTTATTTTATTCAAAAATTAAAACCTGTTTAATGAGAACACCCGCGTGCATATTCAATTACCAGAAAAGTAGTTTAAGCCCGCCCAATGGTATTCCCGAAGTCCCGCGCACTTGCTAATTTAGCAATTAGCTTCCTCCGCAAATGTCTATGGATCATTATGATATGGGGTTCATCAAACGTGGCGTAGAAAAATTCCATTAACGCATACAAAACAGGTAAACCTCTCTGATGTTCCGAATGTCTATTGGCCACTGTGGCCGTTTACCATCAGGTGGACCGTTCGCCTATTTGCCTTGCCATTTAATATTAAAAATAAAAAGAAACAGTGTTTAAATTGAGAACACAAGACTTCAATGTAATCGATTCTT
Source organism: Parelbella macleannani (assembly GCA_018245755.1). Classification (NCBI taxonomy): domain Eukaryota; kingdom Metazoa; phylum Arthropoda; class Insecta; order Lepidoptera; family Hesperiidae; genus Parelbella; species Parelbella macleannani. The sequence goes on along the minus strand of DWEE01000444.1, from coordinate 8,481 downwards.
TAGAGTTGTAATTTTCATTAAAAATGTTATTATACTATAATTCTAATTAACTAAACACGGAACAGGCAAATAAACAATTTGTTGTAGTTTTAAATGATATTCAATGAGCATGGAGTATAGGAAAAGTAGATGGCAAGGTCATAGAAGAATTCAACAACAACCAAACAGTCTGGTCTGCAGCTATTCCCTCTCTGTAATGTGCTTTTCATTTATAACAGGGCTCTTCTCTTTATAGACTTAACAGCAAATAAGTAAATAAAACACTTACACTGTCCTTATCCTCATCTATGACTATATAACTACCAGCTGGCATGCCTGTTGCTGGAATAATCTCGATTATCTCCACGTCACTAGAAGCACCTTGGTCTGCGTTCGTATCGATTGTTGTTTTCCTTTTGTTTTCTTCTGTGTGTTCGGATGTGGTTGGCGAAGCGGGTGGTGCAGTGTGTACTGGAGGTGGTGGTACTAGGTCATCCAATGATGGGGGCGGTGGTAAGGGCGGCGGCGCCTCATCAGGTAGAGGAGGCACTAACGGGAACATGGTCTCTTCTGCGGAAAATGAATAAAGACGTGTCTATATATATATTAGTCTTAGAAATATATATGTTAATAATATGTTGGGCCGCTAAAACAATGTAACTTTGATCATAGGAAAGAAATTACTTTATAAAATAAAGCGTGAGGTTCTTGAAACCAATTAATTATTCAAATCCTTCAAAACACTTGCTATGCTCTCCCATGCCTACCGACTCTTACGACAATATACGGCCGCACATAAGATCGTACTCTCCCGGGAGAGCTGAAGCAGTGATAGCCTAGTGGTTAAGAATTCACCCTATCACTCTGGGGGTGCTGGGTTCAAATCCACGGCGCGCACCTCTACCAAAATACGTTTTAAGTTAAAATATCGCTGGCTATCGGTGAAGGAAAACACTGTGAGGACACCTACACACCTTAGAATTTATTTAAAAAAAAATCCTCAGATGTGTAGTCTACCAACCTGCACATGGCCAATGTGGCAAACTATGGCTTTTGCCCTCTCAATAAGAGAGGAGTTCCAACCGTGGAATGATAAATGGGTAGATTATTATTACTATTTATTTAACAAGCTAATCTGAAGATATTTGACATCCATCTACATAACATGGAGTTTAAACCACCCACCTTCCCACAAAGGACAACTGTGCATGCAAATAATATACACAGTATACAACGCCTGTAGTCAATGCCAACATTAGTATTATCTTAAATCTCTTTATATACTACAATTTATTGATAACAAAAATATCAGTTGCTGTACCATCATCACTATCCAGATCCATTTCAGCCTGTCCTTGTTGCAAACTGTTGCTCGCTGAGGGGAAGATCGTGAGCTTTTTACGCTTGTAGGCTTTCATTGCATTTGGTGCCAACATCTGTAGCATTTTAATCTTGCTATCCTGCTCGGACATTGGTGGTAATCCATGCAAATGGGCTTCCTGAAATCGAATGGAAATATAAAATTTTATAATGTTACTATGATACAGAGACTTGTAACATATACATATTAGTCATATTCAATATTTCTTTAATACTGAATTATCACAAAAATGCTATTTAATTCCAAATTAACAACTACAGAAACCTTTTAATCAATCAATCAAAATATTTCAATGAACTAAATCAATATTATAACTAACTTAAATGTAAAACTATTGCTAAATATAGTTTTACAGAATTCTTGTATTGAAAAAGTTGATAAAAAAAGCAAATTGCTAAAACAAATTGCTAAAGCATATTATGTAGAAAATAGTAGAAGATAAAGTATACCATAAAAAATTATTTGTGTGCATGCATATAGTGTGCTCAGCAATTTTCAAATTATATATACCTCCTTATATCGCGAACTAGTTGGAACATTGAAGCCAGGGAAGTCCAAAATCTTCTTTATGTCAAATTTGTCTTTTGAACCAGCTTCACATATCTCCCCATCCTCTTCTTCTGGATCCAAGATAGCACTACCCTATATTTCATAAATACATTACTGATCTCCAAGGCCACAATAATAAAATATACATATATATAACAATCAGTGATTCTAACAAATATGTACCTTGATTAGCAAAATTTTAAACAATTTGAAAAATTTCTGTAATATTATACTTCATTATATCCTTACAGTTGAATCAAAGAGAGTAATTCCAGAGTGTGATATCTTGGCCTCTTCTAGCCACCCTGGAGGATACCCGAGCAGCCTCATTCTGTAGATGTGAAGTGGCAATTCTTGTCTCTTCAACCCTAAAGCACTTCGAAGTTGACCTGATATTCTTCCAGGGATCAAATGCCCATACTTCTGTTCATCTTCAATATGGTAGCGCCTAAATTTAGAAAATCAATTAACACATGAAGAACTTATTATTTTTCTGCTATTTTTATATAAATATATCACATGATTTTATATTATATATTATAATAGATTTTTGGAAAATGGTTTCATCAATTTTGACAACAATCATACTTGTTATCCGATTTTTGGATGAAACAAATGACATTTCTATTTTAAAGAATTTTACAATACATTTACAATATGCAAAGATAAAATATGTTTTCAATAATGATGATGGCACTCCACAACGTATGTAGCATATTTTATATTGTACAGACAGCAGAAAAGTCATAAATAAGCCAATCATGTGTCAGTGAAGTAGAATCTACTGTGTCAACACAGTGGATGTCCAATGTCTAAATTAAATACAAGTAGTATACATAATATAAACATGTTGGGAAACCAGACCCATGGCCATCTGTCCAATGTCTTAATTAAATAAAAGTAGTATACATAATATTAACATGTTGGGAAACCAAACCCATGGCCATCTGTCCAATGTCTCAATTAAATACAAGTAGTATACATAATATTAAAATGTTGGAAAACCAGGCCCATAGCCATCTAATGTGGAATAAGATATGAGCTACAGAAACCAGGCTACTTATAAACTTACAAAATGCCTATATACGTACCTATATGGATATCTCATTTTCCAGGCAGAGAACAAACACTAATGGTTAAAGAACAAGTATGTTCCGTGGTTGATAAACTCGACAACCTCCAGATGACCTTTCATTGTCATTAATTACTTACCTGGCAGATTTGTAATAGCCATAAGCACAAGAAGAATAACAAAAGTTCATGACAGTGTTAGCGAACTACTAGTATACTTGTAATAATAGTTGTGGTAAATTTGTAAAACTAAAATCATATACTAATCCACATACTAATCCATATACTATATCCATAATTCATATACTAATCCTTCCATCCACCAGCCTTTAAAGTCCATTGCTGGACCATAACCCTCCCCTAATTGATGCAACTCCACTGCACTCCAACTATAATTTGCAAACTTCTTTAGGTCATAAGGCTATATACTCATGCTGGAGTGCACAGTAGACATGTTTGATTTTCCTTCTTAAATAGGCAACTCTGGTAGAACACTATGTTAGACAATACAAACCCTACTCTAGTTGGCATGCTAAATCTTTTTTCTGCAATTCGATTGTTATTCCTCGGGAGAGGACAGTTCCTCAAGGAGTGTTCTCCATCACAGTTGAAGCATGTTAGGGGTCGTCTAAACATTTTTGCTGGTCTGACTTCCTCTTCTACTTTATCAGATATTACAGTAGAGACCTGTATCATAAAAAGAATAATTGATTAGTTAGTAATGACCAAAATATTCCATAGCTCAAAATATATTAGTTTATTTAATCTTTCATTGTAATGCTCATGTCATAACATGGTACAGAATATTGCTTACTTGGCTATACTTTGGTACATCACATTCTGCACTCTCACAGGGCTCTGTGTCAACAAAGAATAAATTTTTATCAGTTTCCTTATTCTTCTCTTCATCGGAATCAATTAAGTCATCTGGCCAGATATCCAGTTCGTAATCTTCTTCATTTTCTGAATTATCCATATCTTCACTTTTATGTTCTTTTATCAGTCTAATCATAAACTGTTTTATTTTATCCCGACAACTGTTTGTTAGTTTGCTGTTTTTAAACCGCACTGAAACTAAAGGTGTTCTGTTCTCACAGCTGGCTGTACACAAAACATTAGTGTCTGGTGATTTAACCTCTGGGTCTTCATTAAAATCAGTTTGGCTGGAGTCTAAATTGTTTTTATTAACATAATCACATTCAGCCTTTGTCTGCACATTACCTTCACTAGTTATTAACAGTTCTGGACTGTCTATGTTTATGATTGAGTTAGAACAAGTGTTCCCTCCATTTAGTGCATAATTCGGAGAATCTAGTACACACACTGATTCATCTGTCGTGTCCACACTGAGCACTTCCGTACCATTTTGTTCATTTTCTGCAATGATTTCTTGTATTTTATCTGTGCTTTGTGGCTCAGGACAATTTATTTTAACTTTCGGGACACTAACCTCCTCATCGCTGCTAATTTCAATATCGTCGTTGTCCAATTCATAAATAATATTTTTCATAACTGCTTTTCTTTTTGCCATAATGGTCTTCTAAGAAACGTTAAATTTTAACAACATCTATAAATTATTAGTTGCAAATAAGATAATATCGGAAAATCTGTCACGCAAGCTTCATTGTGAATTGTGATAAAATTGACATTGACAATTTGACATCAACAGTCACGATACATCCACAATATGTGGTATTAATAAAATAATAGAAACGCCATTTTAAATATAGTTAAGACCTATCCATGCAGAATTTAATGATTTCTCGACTTTAAAACAAGTTCGATAACAGCATTTTTTATCTCGGGTGCAGCCACTTAAACAACTTTGTAAAAGAATGTCGATGTTGCCGCGTAAAAATTTCTAGCTGAATTGAAGGAATCTCAACTATACACCAACTTTATTTGGCATATTTATTAAGAGTCCACTCTAAACTGTTTTAGGTTATGTTGTTATAAAGAATTATCTCGAAAAATGTTTAAAATACTAAAGAATAACGCTAGAAATGTGATAATACGATGTAACGAACAAGCAGTTTTTATTGCGTGTAGGAAAATAAGCATAGTGCCCTCATTATATGGTAAGATTTTTAAATGAACTGCTGCACACTAGAGGTGTTGACTTCTCATGTAACTATCATTTATTATACTTTTAGTATGTAAATATATGCAGTATAAAAATTTATCCGATAGATGGAGAACAAGATCCGGCGCCTAAATTTTTTTCTTCGGACGTACAAGCCTTACTCAAACGACTAACTCGACCGGATTTCGCAAAAGTGTTTCGAAAGAGAACAAACGCAAACCATCAGGTGCTACCAACGCCTGTATACAAATTCATGACCAATGAAGAGCTGGAAATTGAATTCACCAAGGCAAACCGCACAGCTGAACGACTGTTGCAAATGCCACCAGTTGTTAAAGTAAATCTCCGATATTATACTAAAATATATCCTAAAATACTTAAGGGGAAAACAGAGAGCACTGAGTATTAAATATCTCTCTACAGGTGTACTTCCTCTAAATTCATCATCACTGTCTTACATACAGCTAATATAAATGTGGCCATTATATATTAATTTTTTATGATATATAGACACATTTAAAAAAAATAAATTAGAAAAAGGTGTTGAAAATGTTTTACTGTTATACTTAAATGTAACTACTGTGTAAATAACTGCATAGTTCCTTTTAGATCATAATGTGTAGTGAGTGTGAGTAGATGTTTTATCACCCTTTTTTAATTTCAATATTGTAATTTACAATTGCTTACAATTTGATTTCAGATACACAAGCCAATTGACGATGTGATAGCCAAAGATCCAGCCTTGGTTGGATATGACAAGTCAAAATATTTATTCACAGACATAACATTTGGTATTCCCTATGAAAGAAGAATTATTGTTGAAAGGTATATTTTTGCAATATGAGCATATATCTACCTATGGTCTGTGTGCTATTGTGTATATCATAAATTATAAGTTACTTTCTATTAACATGTTGCATAATCATACAGCTGGTGAAACAGTATGATGAGCAGAGGAATTCAGAAGAGAATTAAATTACTTGAGTTACTTTTAAATTTTACTTTGTTGAATTAACATTTATGAGTAGGAAATAGTGTAACATTGAAGTTTTGAATTATAGGAAACATCAACAAAGGTAGCATTTGGTCTTCAAGAATTTTTTCAATAGATGTTAATAAAACTTAAAGGTCATACATTTCCAGTCATTTTGTCAATGTTGTATACATGAGGTTAGTATGATAATTTTTCAGAGATCCTGATGGTACCCTTCGCAGCAGTGACCATGATGTTCGTAAGAGGTTAAACCAGGTATAAAAAATATTATGATTTGTTACATTCTATTGAGTGTAACCAGTATGACAGACTAACTTTAACACTAACATTCTTAGAGGGGGATCCACATCCAACCTTAAAATGATTGAAGAGTTAAAAAAAGTTAATATTGTCCAAAAGTTAATATTGTCCATATTAGTATTAGCCGAGATCATAAAGTGCCATTGTATTTTTATTAATATGGATAGCTACATAAATGACAGTTAAGATTAAGCTCTTTTAATGATTCTCTTTTGTTTTATTATGAATATAGTCATGAGTTTTGGTCATGATAGAAACAGTCATCTAAGGACATATATTTTTTGGGAAAGATGTTACACAATTCATACTTAAAGAAATTTAAAACATAAAGACATTTGAGAGCTTAGCTAAGAAATGTATTTTGGATGGAGTGATCTGTGTTCAGAAGAACAATGCTTATATGTTGTTTCCAGTCATTAAACCATTTATGTATACGTGTGGGTTGGGTGATTTATTGATATACATTTATTTATCTCTTAGATATATTTTCCATTACAAGGCCGCACAATAAAAGAGCCTATAATGTTTTCCAATGAAGAAAGATTCAATAGTCTATTGGATAGAGACAAATATGAATTTATATTGGATAGATTGTGCATACAATATGAACCTGATGAAGTGCCCTATCAGAGGCTGACAAGCATCACATACCAGCATGTGGATATGAACAACAAATATGATTTACTCAGGTATTTATAAAACTAACTGCACTTAAATACTGATAATTTAAAAAATAGTGTCTTGCATTAACTTCATCCACAACCATCTGTCCTATCTGGGCCAAGTCTTTGCTGTGGTACACAGATAGCTGATACATATGATTCTAAATATACCACCACCGATGCCATGACTGGATGTAGACGTAACTAGTAAAAGATAGACACATACTACAATTCTTTGCCTACCCCTTCGGGGATTACAAGTATGATAGTATATTTTTTATAATGATATAGTTATTCTTACTCCCAAACACAAAATGCTTATGTATATAACTCAAATTACTGTCCTGGTTAGAAAGTCAAACCTTCCTTTTTTAAACAAGATCCACAAATTTTGAAACAATGTGCGAGATTTCTGTAGAAATGCTGAAGACAAGTTAAGCAATATATTTATGTGTATCTAATCTCTAAGTTATCATTAACTTACTTTATCAGGTACTTATAACAATGAAAATTATCATTCTTGTTACTAGATCAACACGTCACTTCGGCCCACTCACCTTCTACTTGACTTGGCATGACAGCATTGATAACCTGATGCTGGAGCTGGTACAAAGTGGAGTAGTAAGAGAAGCAGTCTTGCTCATCGCCTTAAGACAAGCACTGCGCGGCGACATCGTCAACGGTAATGAAGTCAACAGTGTAGTTGAACAGGTGATTATATTAATATCGAATATTTTATTCATTATCAGCCATCAATGCTGTTAAGTGGAATAAAGAAACATATTCAATGTACTTTTAAAATTACAAAGATTTAAATGATTCTTTAAAATATAAAATAACTGAGCCTACCTATTTAAATAACTGTTACTTATTTCTATTAAATTCTTTTTCATTCTGACTTATAACTGGTATTGCCATATTCAATAACACTAATCTTGCATTGGTAAAGTGAATATTTACTTAAGGTATGAGAAAGCTTCCTATAAAACATACCATCACTTTTCAAAATTGCTCATACATTTAAGGCTATCTTAATTTTATTATAATATTCTTATTAATTTTTTACTGTTAAAACAACTTAAACTATTTAACTAATGTTCTAGTCTGACTTTGCAGATCTTACCCACTCCAGTGCAACTGACCAGACCTGAACAACTAGCAGAAGAGGACATTAAACTGGACAATAAATGTATAGATTGTGTTGACAAGTACATAGTCAACAATTCATCTATGAAAAGCCAACAGGGTTTGGCTCTGCAAGGCTTCAGAGAATATTACCAACAACTTGTGGACCTTAGTCGGGGCTTAAGGAAAGCACATGGATCAGCTTAAGTGCATTCGCTGTGTATTAAATGTTTAGTTACATATATTGTTTTTTATTGCTTAATCATCTTATCCAATCAACACATATATCAATACACATACTTATACATGTAGTTATTTTTTAAATTACATATGTGTA
>DWEE01000443.1:0-17324 GCA_018245755.1 Parelbella macleannani | reverse complement strand
ATATGGTTTATGCAATAAGTATTAACAAAAAGTATCAAAATTATACGAACGCGCTATTGTATGCAAATCTTTGAAATGACACAACTTGTACTGACGTGACGTAACAGTAGGAGTGTGGCCAACAATGAAAAAATTTTAGTTCCGGTTCAGGACTTTTTTGCCAAGCTATACGTTCAATCCCTCCGTCATGGCCTCTTTGTTCAGTACATCGTTGTGATTATAAATGTTAGAACATCCTCACATATATGAAGTTTAAAGCAATTGATTACGTTATTTTTAATTCTTAAGTTTTTCTTATTATATATGTTTTTTCTTTTTATCATAACTTACCTAAAAAAAACTATACTCTTGCAAAGGAGGTCTTCACCTGAGAACTTGTTGCATTGTTTTACTTTTATTTTTTTAACTATTTAGCACCACGATTCTTAAGTATTCTAAATATATATATATATCAATTCTTATGTATTTATATTACAATTTGTTTAGCCTAACCGAATTATTTTTCAGCCATTCTTATGTAACCTCATCAGCATTTTTATCAGACCGTTTCCGTCCACTTCTGGATGTAGGGCCTTGCCAATAGCACGCCACTGACCTCGATCTTGAGCTTTTCGCATACAATTACTGCCAGCTACTGTGTGAATATCGTCACTCCATGTATTTGCGATCAAAGCCATCTCTTTCCATGATTCATTTGTAAAATCTACGGCACTTTTGTTGGCGTTAAATGATAAAATAACGGAGGTAACGGTAACAATACCTTGGAAAATAACTTAAAATAAGTTTTAAAACGTACATAATTATATCGTTTTGCATAATACAAAGTGCATTCCAATTACTCGACTCTAGAACTTTAGAGTGTGAGGTAAAATTTAAGAACCTAAAGATTAACACTACTTTATTTGATTATAACTACGTTAATATTAAACTCTCTTTAACGCGTTCGTTACTAAATATTCAATCATACTTCATCTTTATTCGTCTACCAAAGGTTTGTTGAGGTTCATGTAAGGCCACAGGGTGCCTTTTGCCGATCACGCAAGATAGGTATTATTTTCTTCTGGAATCGAAATTAAGGCATTTGCGATTGGAATACGAAGTCACACACTGAAAAATATGGGTAAGTTTTTTTATGTGGCCATTCTTGGTTGACGAAGTTTGGATGCACAGCAAAGCCACGAGAAAAAACTTCATGAAATAGCTTTGAATTTTTCGGAAGATATTAATGTAAAAAAAATTATTCCATTAGTTATTACAAAGATATTTTTAAGGAAAAAAATATAACTTTATTTAAAAAAATTAACATTTAATTTCGTCACAATAATTGGGTATTAAGTACACACGCCAAATTTAAAATAAAAGACATGTCCAGTTAATGTAAACTACAAAAATCATTCTTATGGAAATATACACAACATTTTAACAACGTTAATAAGTACACACAATTAAGACAAAATATTATTCAGATCTACAAGCATATCTAGATACTTTTTGTTATGGCACAACAAAATAAGTAATATATAAACGACATAAATTACATTTACGTATGAAAAAGTTTGTAACCAAAATATTGATACGTATTTTATGTAGGTACAGTTCGATCAAATATTTCGAACAGAACCTACATAACGTTACTAGATCTAATGGAAAATATTCAAAAACGGTCAATTTGTTTTCTATTAAGATAATTTCCTTCTATTATAGATTGATACGTTCGATAATAGAAAAACTGATTTATATTTTCTCGCAATTATTACAAGTTAGCATTTTTAACAGTGAAAAATACATTTTTCTTAGATCCGTTAATCCATAATATTATGAATCATTATATCGTGGACATAAATTTACGAAAAAACGTGAAAAAACTTATTATTCCCCTCAAGTCAATAAATTTTTCACGTGCCTATACGATATCTAACTACGTTGTCGTTCTGCTAGCAATGACAAAAAACTTCTGTTTCTGCCAAGCTACCAATAACAGGGGTTTTAAAATCACGAATGAGATTCTAATAAGAATAGGCGGTTTTTCAATTTGGCTCATTCTTACCCAAGGACAGTAAAAAAACCGAGACTGCCAAAAGGACTATACTGAGCTTGGCTGAGGTGATGCTAAAAAGGACAAGAGTGCCGAAAGTGAGGTACTAAAAAAAAAGGTACAAAATATGCCGTCAAATTGCCCATACTTCCTCAGCAGTGTCGTCTCTAGAGAATTAAGCGATCAGCCAAAAATGTTTAAGTCAAATATTCCGATAACAACTAACACTCATGAAGTGTAACAAAATTATACAATTAAAATTAATCTAGAACTAGGTACGCTATCCAGCACTTTAATATATCACTCAAATAATTTGGTTTGATCACGAACATATTTATGCTGGGCACGACTCTATCCCGCAGAAAACCTGGATCTTAGTTCAATAAGCTCCAATGCGGATTGACGACTATTTATGCATGCCCAACAGTGAAACGTAAAATAGGGTTCAAACCTGCCAGCCACCTATGCATATACACATGTATACAAAATATATGACACCTTTAGGTGAATAACGAAATATTTCTTCAATAAAATCTTTTTCTAAAGTTTTAAATTTTCCTCTTAGGGGTAACAATATTTAATTTCACTGTTTGTGAATTGACATCAATTCCATGGTTTTCTTTACAATATGTGTTTACAACTAGCATGTAGACAAAATTAAATCCTAATAATTAAGCAACATATAAATATAATGATCAAGCTAAGCTCGTTTTTGTTTTATATTGTCGTGCGTGAACTATTTAGATGATATTATTATTGTCACAATTATCGTTTTCTTATTTTGACTTTCAAAAAACAAATAATAAACATTTACAAAATGTTATATCTACGTATGTAATAAAAATATACGGAGGAACGTAAAGAAGCAATAGAATTATTACAAAAATATTCATTTAAATACAATACTGTTTCATTGCGAATAATACTTCCAAAATTGAGTGTTTCTAGATCAATCTAATAGATTGTAAATTCAGTCGTTATTTATATCAATACTGTTTTTTTTCTCTAGTTTATTGAGCGAATTCTCATAATCATGTAAGACAACGGTTGTAGCACTTATACTTGAGGGACTATGAGAATGTGTAATATTTGTACGATTACTATCAGCCAGATGTTCAAGTTCATGACTTTCCAAATTGGGTACTGCTGAACATATGGAACTGACACGTGAAGCAGATTTGTGTTCTTCTAAAGGCGGTTCTTTCACTGATTTGGGACCTATTAAGTAAAGTAAGGAACAAAGAAAAAATGTTGCGTAAACCCAACTGACTGACATAATTAAAGCTAAAAATACCCCTATCTGTGAATATGGAAGAAGATTAGAACTCAAAAGAAATATTCCAGCAAATCCAGTAGTTAATGCAGCTGCACATGTCGGCCCTGATGATGCAGAAAGGGCATATTTAACTCTAATAGATTTAGTACCACTTGCATTAATATAACTTAGAGCATAATGTAGGCTAAAATCTACTGCTAACCCTGCTGACGTAGATATTGCTACACTTTCTAAAACATTCAACTTCCAATCACTTAAAACTAAGATGGCAATTGTAACAGTTGATGAAAAAATCATAGCCATTAGGGCACAAACACTTACTATAAAGCTTAAAGTAGCTGGTATGAGTACTAAAAAACCCAAACCAGCTGATAATAATAATGCTGTCACCGTTCCACTTGCCAAAGTTTTTTGGAGATCATAAAATTGAAGGTCAGACAAAAACCACCCACTTTGCATTCCTGGTGGTGCAGATTTTAATTCATGTTGCGTCCATTCCTCCAGATGATTGAAGAAATGATCCATTACTTTATAAGACATTGAATATGGCACAACACTTTCGAATTCGACAACTAAAGCCGAAACTACTGGAGGATATGCACCTCTTAAGAACTTAGGTCCTGCAACTCCAGGCATAAATATCTCACGAGGAGTTTGGTATAGTGATTCTACAGCTTTTACAATACAGAATTCAAATATTTCCTTATTATAAGGGAAATGGGCTGACTCACAACAGGGTGATCTATTTATTTTATCTATGTTATCAAAACAATGTCTACTCATGAACATTTTAAAACCTTCAATAAAGCAATTTGGTAGGAGTGGACCTAAGGTATGTTGGTAAAACGGTTGACTTTTTATTTTTGTGCAAAAATCTAACAACCATTTCTGAGACTGTGGCTCTGATATTGAAAATTCCTGGTCAAATATCAGGTGACCTGTTGAAGCAGGATCCATATGATTTCCATTGTCAATGGCTCTTACACCCCATATCCACCTAAGTGGCATTTTGCTTCCAATACCAATATCTTTGCTAAATTTTTCAAATAAAAATTTGTCTCTATATTCAATGTCATACTGTTCAAATGGATGTGCTGTCTGAAAAAGTTGAAACTGCTTAGTGTCTGGCAGCTGGAGGCCAGGGTAGTAAAAAACTACAATAATACTGCCAATCCCTATAGCACCCAATATTACTACAAACCCTATATATAATCTCGTAACACATGTGAGAATAAATCTATTTAATATAATTGTGATATCTTCTCCAATCTCTCCAATGGCTTTACTAATTACACCAAATATCTTTAATTTTCTTGTTTTACACAACTTAACATCTAGTATAAATACTGATACAGGCAGCCAACTTATCATTAATAAAAAGTTCACTAAAACAGATGTCCCAGCAAAAACACTGAAACAGTTTATAGCTGAAATGTAGCTGACATAGGATGCGAAAAAGGCAATGGCAGTTGTCAATGTAGTTATAAATATTGCCACGACTGAATGCTTCAATGTTTCCACAAGGATTTGGACAAGAATTGTCTCTCCTGCACTAGAGACATTTTTAATATCATTCAAAGCATTCTCTTGGGGTACATTATCATGTATGAGTTGCCTACTGATCTTCTTCCAAACTTTAACATAGATAAATGCATCATCAGCACCTATCCCTATCACAACAACTATTACTAACAAATTCATGAAGGGAAAGAACTGCAGATTAAATATAAAAACATAGAAGAAGTATGCTATACCAAGAGAATATGTAATGGATATGAATAGGAGAAAACTGAGGAGTATTGATTTGGTATAAATCCACACAGATATAAACACAAAAATTCCCCCAAGCCCAATAAGCCAAGTGTCCTGTATGATCCATAAATCAAACAATGCATTTTTTAGGCCAAAATCTAAGGCAGGTATTACAAGAGAATCATAGGACAAGTTAGTACTTTGCAACTTCTGGTAGTAAGGTAGAACTGTTCTACTACTTGGCAAGGGGAGAAATAACATTGTATCTTTTACAAATACCGTAGAAAACTCTGGAGGTGAAAATGCAAAACCATCAATAATATAAAATAAGAGATTATAGACTGCATCATACTGGGAGCAATATTTTGGTACACTACATCTGTTTAATTCACATGATGCCATCAGAGTGAAATTATGGAAATAACCAGCACATAACTTGAGTATATCAACGGCTCTATCAACATCAACTTCAGTTAGATTTTCACAAGAATTTTTTCCTGATATTAAAGCTATATAATTAGGTACACTCCATATTGGACAGCACACCTCCTCTGGCTGTGTTGTCCTTTGGCACAAATTGTAGTAATCCTCGCCACCTATCTCAATTAACAAAGCCTGCATTTTACACACTTTAGCAATGTTTTCAAATGATAGCATTGAACTATTGTCAGTTGTAGTGACAACAAGATGAGCATAATCTATAATAGGTGATCCACAAACACCAGACGCATAGTTGTAATGCACTGGTTTGTAAGGTGTTCTTCTCATGTCTTTGAGATAAACCCATTGTCTCCTTGTGTGATCCTTAATAAAAACTGTGTTTTCATCTTCATATGTTATGTTTTTGCCAAAGCCCCAATGCACATGACCCTTAGAAACATTTTTTGCTGGCGACATGTATAATGGTTTAGCAAAATTTGTGGTGTTTTTTATTTTCTTCTTTTTATGTTCCTTTTTTGGGCGCCCGCGACCTGATCGCGATTTGTCATGAGTGACTCTGTTATTGTACGTGCGGTTCATTCGGATTTGATCTTCGACTTCTTTAGGATTAACTGCTAAACGTCGAGATGGTCTAGCTTCTTCGATCAGGTTCTCCCAGGCTATAAATCTGTGCGCCAGAGTAGTACCACGAGTTTCGAAACCCATAATGGGATCAGCGAATGATGGAAGATCGTGAAATACCAAAGGAATCACTGTTAAAATTGTGGATATAGCTGTTATGATGAAAAGAAACAGATAGGAATGTCGAACAATAAACTTGGCATACGCGGTCAGCATTTTTAAATTCCGATTTCATAGTTAATCGTCTAAAACATTTTTCCGAAATATATTGTTGCATGTCCTAATTAAAGCTTATTTACCTCAACATAACGTACTGATTACATTTTTGACTAAAATGTTTCATTCATAGCAAAACAACATAATACTTGACATGAAATGACATTTCCATCGATGAAATAATGTATCAACTCTCATGTTATTTTTAAGTATTGCCACTGCAGATTAAGTCAGTCAAGAAATGCATTCAAATCAAAGACAATTTATTGTTTTTACATTTTTGAACTTTAAAGCAATACAATGAACCCTTCAATGTTCCATATTTATAATCTGATAATTAAAATTAAAGTATTAAGATGGTCATTTTGTAGACTACTGTATTGATTCTGAGATCTGTTTTTATATAGGTATATCAATCATTTGGAGATAGAAGTCAGATTGCAAATATTGCATAGCTCTATATTAATACATTAAAGTATTCATCATTGGTATCGGCTTCGTAATAATGCTTATTATTTATTTTGTCAGTCTTCGCATACAAAACTACGTACAACTTTAAATACAATGTATAACTTTTTATAGATTAATAATAAAATATTTCATGTTTTATATTATAATGCCTTGTTCTTCTGGTGGTTAAAAGCACAACTGATGAGGGAGAAGTCACAATTTAATCCCCGGCTCAGCTATTCAACGAATTTTCTATCTTGTAATTTCTTTTAGTAACGGGGGTTTGTTTTCTGACTAATATAATATGACAATAGGCTCATTCGCTATTTCAAGGGACCTCTATCGTAACAGGAGAAATGGGAAATTACTACATTCCACTGTCTATCCCGGGATTTGAAGTAGGTCTGCTATGTTTTTTGCTTTATGTATTCTGATTGTTATTCGTTAATTCTTTAAAAAAAAATTTTTGGTAACTTCCGTATTTTGTTAACATTTTTCCGCACCAAAGCCAAAGGTGAGATGTACGGCATACTTAAAAGTTTTCCACCTATTTTTTTTGTTAACTAAGTACGTGTAAATAGGTACATAACATTTTCAAAAATTTATTCAATGGCTATTTTTAATATTGGCAATTATATTATTGTCTCTGACATCTTGTGATCACAAGACTTCTTGGTTTTGAGTTTTCTGTCAAGGCAGGAATTGGAGAAAAAAAAGGCCTTCCCTCCCGGGATTCAGAGGTTCAACAGCTCCAATTGATAATCCATATATCTCAAGATGAGGTACTTCTTGACTTACCTGTTTTTGCTGCTCCTGCTGATCACCATACCGATATTTTCTATGTACTATCTGCTCAATGGAAAGGGTGAGCAGATAAGCTTAGGATGGTTTTTGGAGAATACTTCACCCTATATGTGGGGGACCCTGGGCATCGCTTTCGCCGTGTCTCTATCTGTGGTCGGCGCGGCTATGGGGATCCACACAACAGGCGTAAGCATAGTGGGAGGTGGTGTCAAAGCGCCCAGAATTAAGACCAAGAATTTGATCTCCGTCATCTTTTGCGAAGCAGTGGCCATTTACGGATTAATTACTGCGATCGTGCTGTCTGGTATGCTGGAGAAATACACTGAGCCGCTGACAGATATTTCCATCAAGCAGCAAAATTGGATGGCTGGCTATGTGATGTTCGGAGCGGGTCTTGCCGTGGGGCTCGTGAACCTGTTCTGCGGTATCGCCGTCGGGATCGTGGGCTCGGGTGCGGCGCTGGCGGACGCGGCCAATGCTGCCCTCTTTGTAAAGATCCTTATTGTAGAGATTTTCGGATCAGCCATTGGTCTCTTTGGTCTAATTGTTGGCATTTATATGACATCAAAGGTCAAAATGGGCAATCAGTAACTTAAGAAGAAAAAATACTTGGAGTCGAGTGTAAGTATTTATTGCTATTGGCCTTATTATACAAATTAACATATTTTATGTATCTGTAGAAGAAATTATCAAATCCTTATAGATGAAATTCTATATAGACATTTATATTTTATTATAATTAAATTCTATGTAGACATTCCTTGTGGGGTTTAGTGTAATAACTATTGAGGCTGTCTAATCCGACAAGACAACTTCACACTAAAATTTATTGTCCTGACCTGTCCATTTTAAATCTTATCTTCTCTATCTCTCTATGTACTTCTTTTTGATGTAATTCTGGAGTGCTATAGTATGGATTTATTTATGAAGGGTATGAAAAGAGCACATGTTCATGCCATTGGAAACTCTTAATGTTACATATGTCCATTTAAGTGAGGGAGACCACTTACTATCAGGTAGCTCATTGGCCTGTTTACTTAGTTCAATGATTTAAAAAATCTTAAATCTATCTACAAAAAGCTTGTTAATATGAATGATATCCCTACCTAATAAGATATATTTAACATTTTTTGAGTTCAATCTGTAATAAGAACTTTTTTATTAGAGGTTTCTAAAAAATATTGCATTATGTATAAAGAATAGCATTATTACCATATATGTGTGTACATTTACTTTGTACTTTGTGCTAATTGATCTCTTTGTTAATCATATTATTTTATAACTGTATGTAATATCAGTTGATTGATTAGTGTAACTGGTTCAATATTGTTCTAATCAATCTAATAATAAATAAATAAATAGAGTGAATAGAAACATATGGTCTTTCAGAGGCTTAAAGGGTACTCAATTCAAGTGGCATAAATGAGTTTGATCACTTTTGGTCCCAAATTTCCTAAAAGAAAAAAATAATTTATTTTATTCCAAAGCTTTTATTTTCATACAATATGATAGAATATCAAGATAATTTTATTGAAATGTATTAGAATAAAAAATTGTGTACAAAATTATTTTATTACGTTAACTAGTTGTTTTGTAAAATATTATTAAGAGTTAATTAATAGGCAGTATTAAAAATGCTTATGTTACCAATTTCATTTTAATACAATCAAAGGTATGTAGAATACAGTGTCATTAAACTCAAACTTATAGTATGACATAACTTTGATACTTTAAATACATCTACAGCTGTTGAAATGTTGGCTTGATTAGCAAATAAGATAAATAATCATGAGATCCTAAACTTCAAATATCTGTATCAATCTGTAGTTGTTTTATGCTCAGACAATTAATATTGATCAATCTTTATCCAATATCAAACTTGACTCTTAATAAGTAAATTGAATTGAGTACAGGCCAACCCATATTTTGCTAATTTAGTATAGTATAGATATACAGTCCTCCTCATCACTTTCGATGACAGCGACCCAAAATACTGCTAATAAGCTAGCTAGCTTTGGAGAAAGATTTTAAAATAAAATTATAACATGACATTAAGATTTTTAACATTTGAATAAAAATTTGTTACATTTCTAAATTTGTGCTATTTTTTTCCAGCAGACAAAGCACTGGTCATCCTGCCAACCTGACTACAACCTGAACATTGAAAGCCAGTGCTTAGAGCAAAAATATATTTATTATTACATCAATTAATAACATGAAGCTTTTAAAGTTTATTATGATGATAAGTGTTGGACTTGAGTATTTCTGAATTACACTTTGTTTTGTTCATGTGTTTACTGTAAATGTATTTAATTTATATTCTTCATGACTACAGTTCTGTACAATGTCTGATCTTTGCACAATCTGAGAACAAGTTTGGAGCACACACAGCACTATTCTTCTTTTAAATTTAATGTTATGTCGATATACTTCATTTCGATTGTTGATTCGATTGTCTATTTCATGTAGTTTAGCTTGTAACTATTTAAATCTAGCTGGTCAATACTGAACATAATTATTCTATATAATATTCATGCTTAGATCTTAGATGTTCAATGGAACGAGTCTGTATTGTATTGGAGTGTTTTAGAGATTTTTTTAACCAATAGAATTTTGTGTAATATCATAGCCGTGCCCTTATGTTGAACAGACTAGATACACATTGTTTTGAATAGAATTTGCTATTGTTTGGCATTCAATAACTACATATATACTTTTAGTAATTTATCTTGACTTGAACCCTAATTGGGCATTGCTGGACATAGCCATAAGGCTGTGTTTGACGCCTGCAGCAAATTCCACTACCCTGCTGCTCAATGTAGATTTGATATATGTGGTTATTAGATGTGACATGAACATTGCTGTGTCTAGTAAATTTGTTTATGGTTTTATTAAACATTTAAACATTCCATGAAATCTTATTACAACTTGTGAAAGCTTGGATTGGTTTCTTGCAGGTGAATGTAAATATGATATTATTTCATGTTACATTTAGTTGTTTTCCAATTAATTGAGCACACAGATTTTAATCCTTTTGAAAGTGTATTGCAATTTGTGCAAACTTTATTGTGTGTACAATCTACTGGGATTTATTGAGTTTTCATTTCTTTGTTATATTCTTTATTATGCTCAAGTACTTCAATATCTGTGGCTAGTTGGAAAATGACAGATGTATTTACCGAGTAATGATTTTCGAACGAACTATGTACTATTATACCCCTTACATTATTAAAATAAATTTTTATTGTTACTACCAATTGTAAATATTAGTTCGCTTCCTTGTATTCTAAAAGGACACTAATTTATTATACTTGTAAATTCATATCCTTAAAATATATAATTAGGTATGGACCGTTAATATAGAACTCATGTGTTTCATCGATTTTCGAGCGCTTAAATGTGTGCACATGTTTTGACGGAACAATTTTAAAGTATTAATAATGTCAGCCTAAGAGCCGTTACTGAAGCGTTTCTAAGTTAAATATATTTGTGCAAATGTAGATATTATGTATGTTGATGAATAAATAGCTAAAAGTTTGTGGTTTTTATTTTTCAATCACCCCTTGTCCTTGCAATCTGATGTGATTTTACGTAACTCTTTATCATCAGATAAGTATGTTGTATAATAGACATTATAGTATGCGAAAATTTAATTCAACAACATATATTATGTGTTTAGTAGGAACGTGAGTAGTCTATTATGAGAATTAGGATGTACTCGTGTTTTCTACTTGCAGTCACTTTAAAACCGCTTTGCATTGAGTGACATAGTTGTCCTACTGATTTTACTAAGTTAAAATATCATGGTCTAATACCCTTACTCTTATGAGTCGAGCAAATGTAGGCGAGCTTACCTCACGGCTCACGTGAGGTGAGTGAGACGTTTTATCATTAGCATGTTGGATGTAGATGTTTAGCTGTCAATATCGTGTAGCTAACAGTATCGTATCATATAAGTATACAAAAAGACCTTGCAACATCACTATTGATTGTTTCAATTTTAGAAATACATCGGTTGCACGTATTTGCCGCGTTTTTTATAAATTCAAACTACTTTTGCCGTTCGGTTCATATGTAAAGTGAATGAAACGAAAGAGGAATTTAACAGTAAAATGTACTTCAATATAAAAACTTTCTAATTTTTAAATAATGATTAATTAATAATTATAAACATATTTATATATCTATATCTTATTAGATTATTGTTTGAACCATTAATAAACGATTTCAGAAACGGGCAAGGTACTGTAAAATGGAATGTAATATTGAGCGGATTATGGAAGAATAAAATAAATGTAATTAATAACAGGTATATAAATAAAACAAAGTGTAATTTAGCAATAAAATATTATATTTCAATATAAAACCTTTCAAATATTTCATTTGTACCACTATTGAACAACTTCTGGAACGGGCCAAGCTACTATTAAATGGAATGTAATGTTGAGCGAATACTAGCAGAATAACATAAATTTTAGTCTAAAAATGTTACAAAATAATTTAGCTCACGTACTACGAAATACTCGTAAGCGTGGTATGAACTGATATAATGAGAAATACATAATAGTTTAATTCAGAGATGCAACAACATGGAATTATTAAATTTATAACATTAATTTTCATATTCGATTACTCTAAAATGCCTAATTATGGTGTAATATTAAATATCTATTGATTGATTTGCAACATATTGATCACTCTATTTTCTTTTTTAAAAAAAGTCTTCACTTTTTATTTTACCTACTTCATATGGACATAAAACTAATAAAAACATCTATGCTTTCTTAATTTTATCAGACTACACAGCACTGCGAACTACAAACACAGTAAACAATATTATGGCAAAGTGACACTAGGAAATATTAAATTAAATAAAGCTTTCATAACATTTCCCTATATTATCTAATTATAGCTACGAAGTGTAAAAGTTTCTTTATTTACAAAATAGGTGGACTCTTCGTTAAAACGTTCAAAATGCACACAACACTCTCCAAGTACATCTATACACATACATAGCGAATATTTCCTTTTAAATCTATCCGTTTCCTATTCAAGTTGACTCCCTATTAAATACGATGTTGCCAGATACCTAAACTATAATGTCGTCGAACATCCATTCCTAATAATTTGGTATCTTATGTTTATAAAAATAATTAAGTTTTAAATCTTTTATATAATAGCTATAATTTAAATAACGTGTCTACTCTAAATCTATTTTATTTACATTACTGACTTTGGATGTCATTGTTGCAGTTTAAACATGCTATGTTCCCATCAACTTATTGCGTTGAGAGTGATGACGTAATCTAGTTTGCACAAGACCCGGTTGCGAATATCTTAATACCTCACCTTCCAAAAAACAAATGCTTCCTGTTACCAATAACTTCTACGATTTCGGTGTTTATTTTTGACACGTTAAAGAAGACCCACCGGAACGTCCGCACACGTGGACTCGAAAGAGAATGTATATGAATGCCAAATTAAATCAATTTTTGATTCCATGCCTTAATGGCACACGAGACTAGTTCTTAAAAATATTTATTAAAAAAATCTGTTTTATTTATTTTAATAAGTATCATGAAAGGTGACGCTTGTATTCTGGATTACAGAACCAAAATGTACCTACAGTCACTAGATGTAAGGGCCAAAGCCACGATAATACTCGAGGCATAACACCCATAGTATATCTAAATAATTGATAGATTAATGTTTATAATAATACCATTTTAGGACCATCGACTTATGACTCTTCGATATTAAACTTGATAGAGCATGTTCTTGTAAGCAGTCAGCAGATAAATATACGTATAGATTTTACTGAATATGTATTTAAAATAGATAATTTCAAACCCAGGTAATAAGGAAGTATTCGTGTACATCAGATAAATATTTATACTGGATGACCATCGAATCTTTCTAGCTCCATATTCAGCTTCACTATTCAAAAGGCTAAACATATTTTGTGACTTTTATTTGCTCTATAACCGTAGATTTACACATATTTTTAATTGGAAAATGAGATATTAGAAGTTGACTATATTAATATAGTCATCTATATATTAATATAGTAACATCGAACATTACAATGTTAATTAAATACAAGTCAATATGTAACCACACATGAGGGCCTATAGCATTCATGATTATTAAAATGTATGAGCGCGATCTAAGTAATACAAAAATCACTCTTTAAGAGCATTGTCGATGTCATTCTACTGTTAAAGGCTAACAATAAGTCTACAATATTAACTTATATAGCAACACCACTATATCTATTTAAAGCACAGACAAAACATTCAAATAAATAGCCGTTACATAGATCACTATGGCAGTGGGTACCGTTTACAGACAGTCTTTGTAAAGTGAACAGCTAAATGTTACATATTTCGTTATAAATAAATTAATTAACTAATTGAGATTCATTGGAAACCTTGTACTATGTAGTATTACACCCTAGTCTCAGCGTCGTCTTCAGTAGTAGATTTCCTGTAACAGAATAGTCGTTAAATAAACTGAAAAGTTAAAAATTGAAAATCAGGTATAAGAACTTTTTTTAATATCAACAAGTTCTATGGACCAAAACCCGTTAAATTTAAATTTTCAGTTTACTACCTCACAGATTTTTATTATTCATTATCTAATAAATTAGTAGAAATATAGGTATCACAAACTCTCAATTCTTTGATCTTCCTTTTTAAGTATTATAAAAACATATTCATTAATAAACAGTGAAAAGACAAATGTTAAAGATCATTAAATTACCCAAAACAATACGAGGAATACCAATTGAGAAGAATTCCAGGAATTACCATAAAATAAATACTTAAAAAATAAATTTTGATTTGGATATGAGTATTGCCATAGTGCAGTGCAAACATAGACAACCGTCACGTGACACTGTTCGTTGTGTTGGCACGGCGGACTCTGGCGCCGAGATAAATGATTCATAGTAACATAAGATTTACCTCCTCCCTACGATGAGCGATGCGCGCGGCCACGCCACCGGTTAGCAAAGCAAAAGATGATTTACAATGAGTGTTTCTCATACAACCGCCACCATCTATCGACAATCGATCACAATAACTGACACAGTTAGTACTATGACACAAATATGTCAATGTCAACAGTATTACACATCTTGTATCATATGTATATGAGTATAATACATTATGTACATATGTACAATACAATTCATAGTAAAAAATCGTGAATTGTTAAATTATATTATTACTATTTGCCTCACATATAAGGCTGCTATAACATTTTTTATTACTTATAATTTGTGTCTCATGTCTTGTATCATAGTACTTGCTATCATTTAACTTGAAATGAACATGAAAGTGTGTATAATATGGAGAATAGTATTTTATTTAATAAATTTATAACATGAAAAGAATATCATATGAAAACATGCAATATGTGTTGATAAATTTCATGCAGTGTATGGAAAAAGAATCTACTAAATGTAATGATTTAAAATGTATAAGAAAAGTACGATAACTTACTCGCTGGTCTCACCCATACTGGCGAGTGGCGCCCCCATTCGCTGTTGTCCTTCGCCTGTTATGGATAAGAAAAAAATATTAGTATGTTTACAATGATGTGAGAAGTTTTATGATAAGGACAACATTTTTTTTTACACGGAACAAAAATGTGTACAGAGTTTTTAAATCAGACGGTTTATAGGTTTTGTAATTTTAAATCTGTCTTGGGTTCAAATACCGGGTTGGGTACTGTTGGATTTTTGTAATTTAGAATTTATAATATAATGACTTTCATTAAGTAAATAATGTTTTAAAAAAGGTCGGTCCTTTTTAATCTTCCACTTCATGTTGAAACTTTTTTACTTCTATTTTGAACTTCCGTTATTTTTAAAACTGTTACATCTATTGAATTTGGAATTCGCAATATTACCACTCACCTGCATGACTACCGTCCCTAAGGGTATGCGGTGACTGTCCAACGCGAGAACTGACGTGGTCTTCTTCAGCTATTAAGCAACATAAAAATTTCCAAGCTCAAAATTATACAAAGCACTAAAGTAAAAGAACACAAGAGTTCATGCTCGAGAACAAAATATTATACATTCAATTGGAATATTAAATATTATTCTTGACTAGTCTCCATAGATTACATAGGTACAGTTTGAAAATGATTGAAAATTTTAAACGTTTGTGTTGTACCACATTGCTTCTAACATAATTATCGGTCTTAGAATTATTTAATGAATTTAATAAAACAGGCGTATTTCAAAAATGTGGATGTGAAATCTTTACAGGGTGTTAATAAAAAAATTCGTTGACCCTAGGCCGGTTGCTACAATTTATTGAATTAAAAGTATTATTTATTGATTTTTTTGATGTTTATTACTGAAATTACTGTAATTCATTGATTCAAACTTATAACTGTAGTTAATATTCAAATACCTATAAAAATATATGAAAATGTATACGAGTAAAGTATGGTAACGAGATGTGTTTAAAATTATGTTATGAAATGTAGATTTTTAAGAAAAAACAAAAATAATCCCTAATGGCAACTACAGTGCAACTATTCACACATGAAACACACACAAAAAATAAAAACAAAATTACATGTGTAATCACATTTTAAACTGTCAATTCGGTAATAACAATATTTATTCGTTATTACCTGCCAGGACGCCAACAAGTGGAAATTCTTAGTCACTGCCTATTCCTATGGGGAAGGCATGAAAATACATATATACATATGTATTTTGTCGCTTTAAAATATAATTAATTTTCATAATAACCAGTTTAAAATGCGAATATTCAAAACGGGAAACTTACAGCACGTATACATTTTCGTTTTGAACTTACCCGTGTAGGGAAACAGGTATTTGTCATGCGGGTGATGCTTATCAGATCCTTCGGAGAGTCCATCGTTGTAATCTTGTCCATAATGGCTTTCCATTTTTCTCTGGTAGTCATTCTTCAACATCGTCGCGATCCCAGAGTCTCGAAAATCCCTTGGCGGGTATCCCTCATGTTCCCTCGTGCTCACCCCGGAGTCCCTGAAGTCTCGAGAGCCGTAGACATTAGGTTCGGTGGTTAAATACTTCGTTGGACTGTACCCGTAGTCGGAGGTTCGCGATGATAGGTAGGTTTTTGAGCCGTACGGGTTTGCGGGTAGTCGGTACATGGTAGGCGATATTGGGTAGTTGGGGTCGTAAGGCATTCCTTTCTCCGTGTCGGTGGGTAGCACGCCATACATTAGCTCGTCGTCCATAACTCCGTATCTGTTGGTGAGAAAAATATTTGTTATAACTTTAACTCAATGTTCATACTTACATGCGCATGTGGATCACTTATGATATTGTATGTTTATATTTTGAAATTACAATTCTTTGTAAGCGATAGAGAGTAGTTAAAGTAAGGAATATTCAAAATATTTCAACGTCATTGCGCAGCTTTATATAATCTCTCCATTGATGATTATGTACTCTAACCATTTTTAATCCCATTCAAATCCCTCAACAATACATGTGGGAAGATTGTTGAAGAGCGTTGTAAGCAAACGGAATACAATACCTATAAGATACGAAAGGTATAGAGAAAGGAGTGTTAATGCGTAAGTAGGCGGTGGAGGTACCTGTTGTCGACGCTGGCGACGTAGGCGCCGTGCACGGTGTCGAGCAGCGGCGCGCGGCGGAACACGTCGGACGTGAGGTCGGGCGCCGGCAGCGGCACGGGCGACGCGCCGCCCGCC
>DWEE01000442.1:0-17326 GCA_018245755.1 Parelbella macleannani | reverse complement strand
ATAGACCACTATGTTAGTAAAAAACAAATAATAAACAGATACACACAGGCACAAAAAAGCAAAAACAACAAAACAATAAACAAAACAAAAAGTACATTTATATATTTATATTCATTAAATAATATTATTTACACAGTTTCACATAGAATATCTCAAACATCATTATAATTATTCACATACCGTTAACCGCAACTGTTGGTTTGCAAATAACCAATATAGCAACTCAATGTTGTACAATCATATTGCGCTATTAATTATTACTATGATCGATTCATAAATAAATGGTAGTGCGATTAATATAAAACGGGTAGTTCGTGTTGAGACGAATGGCAACTTTACCGTGTATAACTAACGAAGCGTCGATATTCCGCATGTTGCGTTAAACAGTGTAACGTGATATCCACTGATAGGGGCGGAGTATGACAGCAACAAAGTAGCTGGTTAGCAGCACTCGGTCTTCGTGTTTATTTACAACGTGACTAATGTTACCCTCAGCTGCGACTGTTACATCATCGAGATAGCGTGTCGATGGACTTCCATGTTTTAACACATCCATAATTATTCTTTAAAATTAAGGTGCAATTGGTTTTATTACTATTACCATGTCCTCATACCAGGTAACTTACGAAATAGGCAGGGAACATCGAATAGTAAATAGGATATTGTGAATAGATAAACCTTCCTAATTTGCATAGGTTATTGCATTAGTCATAACGATTCGATCGATTCATTAAATATTTCTGTCTACCAAATGTAGTACCTAATAAGTAGAAGTATTTATTTTATTTTATTTTTGATGTTCTCGACTATTAAGAGTTATTGTAAATTGAATTACACGTCATTACCGCTGCCTTCAGTTGTTTTATTATTTTATGTCCCATGTACTAGAGTCACTTTTATGTCCCATGTACTAGAGAGTGGTCCTATTCACTTTTATGCGACTTGAATTTCATTCCATAAATACCGAATAATATTTTGTTTGTTGTTTGTTGAATTTTGAATATATATCGTTGATTTTAACAATAACGAAGAGTCTATAAAAAAAAGTATATCTGTAGATCTAATAATGGTTTTGTAATTTTAGCACGCTTCGAAACGCAAATAATATTGTGACTTAATTAACTGAACGAGTCATTAATTATCAAGATATGTCGAATCACACAATCATAATCCACAGCGAATGTCTAAGTAGCAACACGACATTAAAATATAACAGTCGTTAGATTTGTCATTGCCCTCTCGGCTGGCAATAAGCTCAATACGGCAACAACAAGTTCATTTTACGCTCGGTTCCTCTCGCCATCGTAATAAAATTGCATCGCATCGAGGTATCTGCGATAACATGCAAAATGAACGTTTATTACGTAGCACCAAGAGTTCAATTTCGTTCTAAAGTTTTATGGGGTGACGAAACAGAGCAAGGTTAAATCTGAGGGTTCATTGATTAGGGTATTATAAGCTTGTACCGTATTTTGGTACAACGATACACTTGTTAGGGCAAGTTGTGCATTAAGGGTTTGGAGCGTCGGCGCGGGTGTGTGGGTGTATTCGCTTTGTGTGTGCATGTGTGTGTACAGTGTTTGTCTGCGATTTGCGGATGTGTTGGATAGCAGCGCAAGTTAGTAAGTATAATTGTCGTGGCGGGTGTTCGTAATTGATTTATTCTCCGCTCGATTCCACCATCTCTGTGATTGCTGTGGGGGAGATGGATATCGTGTCGTGCTTGTTACCATCAATGATTTTTATTGCTTATTTATTTGCGGTCTGTCATTGATAGAGATAGTTATTAGATACCAGATTATTGTAATCAATTATATTATTAATTTCGACTACAATGTTGTTATAAAACGTGATGTGTTACGTTACTATAACATAATGTTGTTAAATATTTTTATTATTTATACATATACATGTGTAGATAAGGAAACTAATTCTGATATAATTTTACTACAATATCTTGCGTTGAGTTCAAATAATACGTTGCAGGGTGAGAAGAACGTAACAGGGAGCGAGAAACCCAAATGGTAAATAACGGCAAAAACTTCTCGTCTGTTAAGTAATATCAATTTGAACTAGTTACAACGAAATCTGATTTGAAAGGTTCCACAGAGGCCAAAACAAATTACACATAATCCTGTTATAGTTTGGTACAGATCGGACCTAAGGCTGCATAGTGATATCAATAAAGATACGACGTTCTGGATAAGAATTGAATAAAAATAATAAAAGTTCTAGACTAATGATATATCTACACAGACTTTAAGTATGATCGAATTATTAAATTACATCCCTCACAAAGGGGACGAGTGTTAAAATGAGTGTGTTACAGTTAATCGACATTACTCCTGGTGGCATTGAATTACGTTGTCAAAAACCGAACAATAAGTAAGACAAGTAAATTTTGCTTAGTAAGCTCCCGAGGGTAAGTAATTTATGTTATTCCGATCATTCCTGTTACTGCGCGCTTGGGTTGCGTATAGGGTCATCGACTATGCTTTCTTATTGAAGTAGATATTGGGAACACGTTTTAAAAAACTCTCTAAAGACGTAAAAACGTAACTGATAAAACGTGGAAGTGTACTACACTTATCTGCTTATGTCTTTGGGGATAACAAGCGTGATAATAAATTTGTTTTTTACAAAGACACTTTACACTCATCATCGCATTCAAGAAAATGCTAATCGAGTCAAACTTTAATCACTTAAAGATGGTCTGATTTTCAAACAATGTATGCTTTAATAGATCCAACTCCTCATTATTTAATTTTAAATCGAACATTATGTTCTTCAGAACCTCTCTAGCATTCTTAAGCTGTGGCTACGGCTCTGGCTAATCTCTTCAAGCTCTCCAACTTTTTCACATCGCCTCTGGCTAGTACGAAATTTAACTTTTAGAAGTATAGTAAGACACATGTGAATTATTTAGTTCATCGCACTGTGTTAGCAGTTACATTTTATTTAAAAACGTTAAATATGTAATGTTTCGTGTGTTTTCAATGGCCTACATCAGTTACGATCTAACAATTGTCTTTGATGCTGTCAATCCTTTCAGTTCGTTGCCGTGTTACTGGGCGGCGTATTTTCTAAATTAAAAAGTGACAGCCCTAGTTAGCGGGTGTGAATAGCCACCCCATTGTGGGAAAATGTGTATTAAATATTTATGACCTTTTATACCGAACGAACATTACGCCTATCGGCAAATGTAACGCTCGCAGTAATGTGTTGTGGGTGTATTTTTATGGGTAACTCTTCGGCGTGGCGTTGCTGCGCGCTCATCGACATGAGTGCGAATAATACATTACGTCACGTTACAATACATTGCACATTACGTTATTGCCGTTAATATTTCGATCATTCAAATAGGTACGCGATTCCTGTAAACAGAAATCATTGTTCTTTATTACACTGAAGACAATAGATATTTCTCGGTCAATAAGTTTATGCTAATGAAAATGTTTAACTTATAAGGTTTAATAACTAATGTACTTGTAATAATGTCGACATATAACCTCAAAGGACCGGTTCGGTTGTTTCATAAGCAGCAATTGCAGATTAAACCACCAGTGCCTGTATACCAGTTAAATGAACAACACCAGCAATTGTTAATTGACTCGCACGTTTTTACCTCTATAACATGTCACGACTGTTAGTGCTGTTATGCCGTGACATGCCACCGGTAACATAGCAAGCCCTAGTTTTGAGGTGTGACATTGCTACTTGCGATTTACCTGTCGTTATTGCGTATATCCTGTACATGGGCGTCGTTTATAGATCAGTTGAACACATACTCGTATCTACTAGCGCCGCCTATCGGCTGTCAGTTGAAACCCACGCGGTACGCCGAATTTGTTACGAAACACGTCACTTTGATACTGTTACGTGTGAGATATTCTGCTACTGCTTGCAACTTTGAAGTTCTTGAAGTAGTAGGACACTTGTGTGTATTTAATTTGATTTATGAAAGTATTTAATAAAAAATAAATAGTTCCTACCTGCATTAATATTTTCTAATTGACGTCTTCCCTGGGGTTGCAGTATAAAATAATTGGTTACTAAGTGTAGTATGTGCCTGCCCCAAACTACGCTACTTTAATTAATTGATTAAAAGATTTGATATTTTTAGTTTACGTTTCAAGATCAAAAATATTAAAGCGCAATTATTAATTGTATTTTATTTGAAGGAGCACGCTTTATTGTAAGGATAGAGTTATTAGGCAATCGGCGCTCTCTGCCGACCTCGTTAGTCACGCCTGTATTTCCTTCACAGAATTGACGGAGCAGTGCAATATTCCCTCTTTTCAATAATTATGTTATTAATACGTCAGAGGAACAAGAGGTAAACCCACATACACCGGGCACAAATTCAAACTCAAGCCGGGTATCGAAGTTAGAAAATTTCAATAAAACTTTGTAAGAATTAACATACATTTTTTGGCTACTAAAAACAAACAGCAAGTAGCCGGACCTGCCTATCGCTCAGTGGCCTCCCACACACGTCATACCCTATCACGGACTTCACGGAGCATGTCAGAATGTACAATCATTGCCTCACCTAGTTGATATACACCCACGTGGCTGTTATACATTCCATAAACTAATCTATATCTGAATTAGAGTGCAACAACAACAATTGTAAATAGTAAATCAATTCAGCTGTCAGACCAAATGTTATCAAGTGCGAAGTCGAGTCGGATAAGTAGGTATTATTAGATTTTCTTAAACTGAAATTTCCTGTATTGGCTCGGAGTCTGGATTTGTGTCCGGTGTTATAGCAATAGGCTCAACACATACACTTATTTGCCTACCCCTTTGGGGAAATACAGATGTCATCCTATGTTATATGAATACATATATTTGTGTGGTTGAAGTTTCCTTAAATTCTCGTTAAAAAATCTGAAAAGTCTATTAAAAAGCATCAATTATTAAATAAGTAGATGTTCCTTCTTCGGACAGATAAGGAAATCGTAAAGTTATGTACCTAGAACAAATATTGACTTTGCTTAATAACTTAACGCTTGATAATTCAATGTAACAGCAAATTAGATGTTTTTTTAAATAGATTTCTTAATGCAAAGTCAAAAATTATTGTATTTTGGATTTATTAACATACTTCCGTATAACAATAAAATCATTATAGCAATAGAAATTTTCGATTGCTTAATCCATTTTGATTAAATATGCCGTCCATGGATGTATATGAGTATACGATTCGTCAGCGAGCGATTGTGTTGTGAAAAATACCTGCATTGAAATTTGACCTGCGCCTTGTAGAGACGCGCTGTAACTCCACCATTAGAAACCACTATTCACGCCTCCAGCTACTATCAATGTTGAGCCTGTATGTCGAAACGATATTACAGATGCTATAAACAGATCTATTTTCGACTCTATCACCGCGCTATGAAGTAAAAGTTCGCGTGGTCGTCGAATAATTCTTTTCAATTTTCCTCCAATCGAATTTGGCTGTAACATCAATTGAGTTCCCACATTTTCCGGGCGCACTTACACAATATCAATCAGGTTTTATTGGTGTTATCGGAGAGCGTGGCGCGGGGCGCGGGGGGCGGGGGCGGCTATTTGTATCAATAACCTGTCAATGGGCTCGCACTCCGCAGGGAATGGCCCTACCACTCGCATCGCCGACCCACAGTGGCCCACAATAGATTTGATTAGAAAACCATTATGGTCGTGTGAAAGAAAAGTTCCGCGGTAAAGATTGTTTTCCGATTGCGCAAGTCACCGTCACCGTAGACCGCTATGCGCATTACTATAGAGCTTGGTCGGTAAATCAACGGGTAGCATATTTATTACAAGGCATTATAAAATTTTGCCAGTTGTTAAAATAATTAACTGTCATAATAACTCTATGAATAAATGTCCCTGACTCTCGAAAACACCTAAGATTTTACTCTGCTACTTAATTAATTAATTTACTCAATTGCAATGATTTTACAAATTAATACCCAAACTTAACAGGTCCTGACTGCATCTCGCTAAATTGTTAATGGAATAGTAAGATTTTATTATAGCCTATACTCCAGTAATAAGCTATAAAAAGCTAATGATAAAGATACAAATGAAAAACGACATAGCACAAAGGTCCCCGACGTTAAATTATTTGCTATCAGTTGTGGTCGACAAAGTAAAATTGGGGACACCTTATTTCCCGGCTGGTTTGCAAAACACGTTCGCGCTTCCCACCTATTCCCACATCTCAACGCTTATAGATACTATCTGTTACACCTATTAGAGCTGAGTATCGCTAGCTAGCTTCACATTGTATGCGTTACATTGCTGCGCTTGTTAACATTGAAAATCATTGGTTCTAAAGCGAACGCGTAATGTATGAATGAGTAAGTGATATTTTTAGCAAACCAGGTGTCGATGGAGGGCAGGTAGTGCGGCATCAGGTGGGCGCCGTCTTCACGCCGCTGCCACCGATAACACGTTAATGCCCTCAACTTTGCACCGCAACGGGTGGGGCGATGTGGTGGAGAAGGGTGGGTCGCTCGTGGAGGAAAAATGGGAAAACTCAGATCATTCGCTTTATTGAACGCAAATAAGTTTATAGAGTAGTTGCAATATGCGCAGTTAGGTGTGCTTTCTGAAATCTAAATCTACCTTCCCGTATACTTGTAGCTATAATGGAAACTTATAGATTTGTTGAGTAAGTTAAGCACGTAAAAAATATTGCTGGTTTAGTAGGTATTAATTATGTTCGAAACATGTAATTGAGTAATCGACGTGCGTAATTCGCAACGATTCTTAATTCTCTAATTGATTAAGTTGGATATTTCTATGATTGATTTACAATTGGTAATTAAAATGAGTAAAAGTGGAATTACAATAATAAAGTATGATTGTGAGTCGTTAATTTTTTCCTCACGTGTTGGGTAAACGGCTACGCGGTCGAATGAATGCTTGGCAATAAATAAAAACGTTCAAAACCATTAGCGTATCATTCCGATAATGTGCCCACCTTAGCGACGATGTTCGTGTATTGTTTCAGCGGAACGCGTGCGTTAACGTTATAATTTCATAACGCACGTCGGCCGCGTTTTGTGAAAACGGCAGACTGCTGATTTGTTCCGGTAGCGATTGCCAAGGTAAAACCGTATATATTTGCGGTAATAAACGTGAATTTATTACCCAGTTACGTTTGCAGTTTTCGTGAAATGTAATGGAGATGTGTGCTCCAAACGGCGACATTAGCGCCGGCTGCTTGCGGACGCCCCCTCGGGTGCTCCTGCCTACCCGTAGCTACACAAACTTCTTCATACGAATCTATACGACGTATCTAGATTTTACTAATGGTTATTTAACACGTATGTTTTTAAATTGAAGGTATCGAACACAAAAAATTTGTTATTAAATTTTTGTATAACGACATGTGTTTTAATATTGAAGACATAGGTATAACACATTATTAATGAAGAGTTTCATTAATAATGTGTCCTTTCCAATGTCCTTTCCAATGAAAATTTTATTTGAAAGGCGAAAAGTAGTAGCCATATTTGTACGACTCCCAGTTTACATTTACCTACCTACCTAGAGAAATTTTGTCATTTCAGTCAGGTACGTTCCGGGAACTTGTATCTACAGACTGTCGACGGCCCGACATTAGAGGTAAGGAGTGCGAATGTTCGCGAACAGAAAAACCGGCGTATAAAGATGCTGAGCACGTCCGCCGGGCCGGGGATCCGCAGTTAAAAGGGGATTATGAGCGGAGTGGCCAATAACGCCACATCACGTGCCACCCGCCCCGCACCGAGGAGCCTGTCGATAATCCCCGGCGGACAAGGCTTAGGCTGCTACAGACAGACCAGCTAACTATAATTAGGTATCCGCCTCACTGATTGGTTACACTTTAGTTTTTTTAACCCGATTTATAAAAAAAATTAAGTGACAACGTCACTAAACGGACAACACCAGTCACATGACATTTTCAATCAGACCGTATCGAAAGCATAGAGACATCCCAACAATTTCTACGATTGGAAACAGTTTTACAAGCAATAAATTCTTGCAACCCGCGTCGGTGGATACAACATTTATTAGCTACAATCCAGATTAGATTAGCGTTGCATCCCTCCGACCGGCGCCCTGGGGACCAGAAATTTGTCCCAGTAATGTGGCCACGCGCCGAACTAATTCGATGGAGTCCCGACCCTTCCTCTATGTGACTCGAATGTCGCTTCGCCACTGTTTCATTTTAATTGAATAGTTTGCGAGGGTGACGTCGTTGTTTTCCTAAAGATAACTTTATAGTTGCTTTGCATAATTGCCCTTCCGTGTCGCTCTAATTTGTAACAATTTCGCAATCTGTCACGCTTTGTCTGTTCATCGTAAATCTTGGGCACACGGATCGCTCGTAAAAACAACTGTTTCATCGGATTATGTCAATGCGGATCACACATTGGCTATTTGCTTATTTATAAAAGCGACTATCATAGTTTTATATTAAAGCAAACTATTTTAATGTTAGTTATGAGGTAAGGTTGAATTTGAATTTACGTTCATATACAATCCAACGTAAATTCAGATTCAACCCTGATGATTTACGTTATCACTAATATGATCACTCTTACGCCATTTTACTTTAATATTATTAAAACACGGTTATAAAGTTATAGTTATAATTACAATAAGGTTAAATAATCTGAACTCATTTAATATTCGAGTAAGACATTGAGCAGGTAACGCCATCTAGTACTCTATATTTAAAACTTAAAGCATAACCAGTTTCCTTTCCTGAAAAGTCGAGTCTCGGAATTGTGACTATAACAAAGTTGTGTAGCTCTACCTTTTAAGACTCATTTACATAATTCAATTTCGATGTATGTATTGTGTGCATCTGGCCCAAATCATCAATGTGATATTTATTGATTACCTACTAGTCACTTGATGGTCCACCGTGAAATTTTAAAATTGTTTGTTACGCGTGTGTCCTAAATTTAATGAGGATATTTATTGATTTGTGTTATTATTGTATTAACTTAAACCAGACATTTTTATTCATTAGCTGTCTCAGTTAATACTTTAGTACTTTTCGATACTGATACCATTGACAAGGGCTTTTTATTCAACTGATCTATATAGAGGAACGCCCACACCATGTCTATAGACATTTTTGCGTCTTGTACATATTGTACTGTACGTAAGCCTTCTTTTTTTACATACTATCATAACGTTACGGCTCTTGACACTAACGTTACTTGAAGGACATTTCCACTTAAGCTCAACTATGTCTATTATTTAAAGACTATTCCGTTGGACGATATTGCCAGATGTGATTTATCCTATATCTTTAGCGCTTTGGTCAGTTTGGACTGATGCAGCAGCTAGAGAACATGCCGTCCAGGCTTCTCTATTGTCTTGTCTATTTATATATTTGTAACCAACAGCACCTACGTCGATTGTCATCCTCAAAAACCTGTATGCTATGATATATGTTCGTAAAATGTTGGGTTAAGAAATATCTGGAAATTATATGAAGGTCATATATTTCTTTTTTTTATTTTTCGTGCAATATTCGGTATCTTTCGTGTATATCACCTAGTACCTTGCTCTATCTATCGCACGCTGAGCGTTTTTTAAAATACATTCGGAATAAAAGGGTTGTTTTAACTGGGGTTTTTATAGAGTATTTTGTGGGTAGAGGCGCAAAGCCGACAACGAAAAATAAAACTCTTTAAGACTTCATAATCATGCAGGACTTGGAAATATATGAATTCTCTCCGCACATAAAGTTTTATAAGCAAAAATTAAATGAAACAAAAAAGAAATATGTTAACAAACATTTAATTTTGTGTTCTTTATTAATATATTATTTTTAATAACTATAATTTAACTACAGTGTAACAGCATCGTTACCTCTATATGTTTACTTCGAGACTTATCGAGACAGAGAAGTCGTAAACACAGACAGCAAACATAATTTCTACAATTAATTAATTGTATTCTATATAACTACAAACGTCTAAATCCCCTAGAACATTATCATTTCTTTTTTATTGCACATTTTATCTAATCGAAGACAAAAAATAATAATTTTTAAACAGTACTCTACATCAACACCAAACGAAATTACACTTATACATGTTGGTAGAGCCTACCAAAAATATGTATCCAATGTTTTTTTTTATCTATATTATGTTCTACAGAATAAACCATGAACTGCAGAATCCGTTCACTACTAGAGAAAATTATTAGGAACATAATACAATCTTATTATCGTAACAATAATTACAGTCTTAAATTAATTATTTAAATATATTATATTACAATATAATACAACAGATGGTTGCTTAGTAAGCGAGGCGGACGCAGCCGCCAACAGTCGCAGTATTATTCAGAAACTGACTTGTGTTCATCTAACACACTCGAACTTTAACGTTTAATACTCGTATAACAATGCACAAAGAACCGCTTTACACTCGAGAACTCCTTGAAGTTTCATAGAACCTTCCATTAAACTTCATACCGATGAAACTATTCATCTACTACAAGGAAATAATAGTATCTATTTATACCATGCCACGGGCGTGCGAGATCTCGTGAAGTGTTTCCTCGTTTCGTCACTAAGTGGGACTGTGGGGCGGGTGCGGAGTGTGCGAGGGGTGTGGCGGCAGGGGATGAGGACTCGCGTCACGGAGCGAGTCTGGCGATGAGCCCGGAGACGCTCTTCTCGGAGGATATGGCGAAAACCGATGCTGAGCCAGAGAAGCTGCTGGCACTCCACCAGGGTACACCGGGCGAGGCAGCTGCAATCCTGATCCAGATGCCAAGTGCTGCTGTGCGAGCAACTGTGGCGCCAAACAAGCCCATTGGCCCCAGAGCGCCGCCGCCGGAACCCCGTACAGCGGATACGCTGCACGAAGAAATAATTGTGACCGAGCCGCGAGTATCGCTTTCTCTTCCAGGGTTAAGTTGTTATTGTGCTGATCCAGATCGAACGGCCGCAAAGGAGACCGCAGGTAATGTTGCTCCGCTAACATCGACTCCATCGTCTCCCTGGAACGATAAAAAGCAAAACGTTAACATCTATTGCCGCTGTCGATGAAATATCAAAATAATAAAGTTTGTTTAATCTACCTAGAATGAGCAGCGCTGAAGCGTGCATCTTCGGGGAAGACTGACGTTCTTTCGTGCTCTCCCGTGATATAGAATCTCAACAAACAAACAAATGCAAAGTAAAATATTTGAGTTGCCAAACACACAGACAAGTTACCGATGATCGATAGCGGACGCTAATGACCTCGGGAACGGAATGCAAAAAAAATACAATATAGATCGAGTTGTTTGAATGAGTTTTAAGAAATCGCTTATAAAGTTACAAGCGACGGAGAGCAAGCGTTATGTCAGCCTGTGCGTACGTTTACCTCGATTTGATTGGCTCCGAGGCGGTGGATAGAGATATAATTGAGCACACTCAGGCATCAATCAGTGTCGCTCGCGTTTGTTTCTGAGAGCGTGTCCAATGCACGATTAGAGAACGCAGATACTAAATTCTGTCATAGCCGTAATGAGGCCTAATGAATGCCCATGTTTGCCGCAATGATACATGATGGCTGATTATAACCAACTAATATGCGTTTATAATTCAAATTTATGGACGCGGCTCGAATCTGTAAATTACTTTACCGAGACCTACTCGTACTTTCTCGAAACGCAGGATAAAAATGAAAAGTTGAATCGTATAGAAAATCAAAAGACACATACCTCTCGAATTCAGTGAGACGTGACGAGTCGCGGAACCCCTTCGCGAATGGATTACTGTCGATTTTCAATTTTGTGATCTGAAACAATGGATACCTACATTAGTGTTATAGCTATCGAAGTTAGATCCGTTTTGGGAGTACAACAAATAAAATACAAAATAGTTGTAAATGATACGAGCATATTTTATGCGCCTATTCAAATTCAATGAATCGCTTAATGTTGAATGTCCTTAGAATGCAGGTAGTATTGAGTCGATGGACCCATAAAGTGCACGTATGATTTAAATACGGATCGAGGTGTTAAAAAATGTATTTGGCAGCGGAGGCAGGCCGGTGAGAAATCGTCGCCGCGTGGGGCGCTCCCGCTGGGGCTCTGCACAATTTGTGAATAATATTTACGACAAATCTCTCACGAAACCAGTTACAATTAAAGAGATGCTCGCTCACCTAATAAACGATTTGGGCTCTACGGTGATATGCTAATGTATGTGATTTAAAAGGCGAAGCGAATCCGGTGCCTCAGACGGATATTTACTTTAATACTTTAGTAACAAATCATATTTCGATCTTTTCACTATTACATGGGAATATTCGATTTGACGATGCTGTTGTGAAGTAAAGTCAAGAGCCTTCTAAGCGTTTTGTAACTCTGTCAAATACAAATATGAATACGCATTAAACGGGGCTGTAGGCGACATTATCTGTGCAAAATGAGCAGCTCAATCGAAACCGTCTGGGTATTTGGCGAGTGTAAACTAGGCATTAGAGCGGATTGCAATAAACAAGTCATCGGGTAGGTCTCGCGCGCATGTCAATCTTTCAGCGGAGCGCACGGCGGCACTCGGCGACGGTAATTATCTGCCGATTGAGCATTCCCCGCTCATCTGCCTCACCTGACACACCTACACGCGCACATAATTGCAGGTATTTTGACAACTTCGCACTAGCCCAGTCATTTGGGACAATGACCCGACGACTGAAGTCCGATATCGCGCTAATGATTTCTGACCACACATCTCTCACTAACAATACCTAGACACAAATTATTCAGTATTTATTATACAGAAAACTTTGAAATGGATGCTCTCGCTATTAACTCCGTGTTTTTCCTGTAAAAATATTTATGTGCTCTTTTGATATGCGTGTCACAGAAACGCGTTAATCTACGAAACGTCTTGATAAATTTCTGTGGCGTTATTGTCGCGGATCAAAGGAAATAATAAACAGTACAAAATATTGACCGCGCCGTGACAAGTCTTCGGTTTGCGGTGAATAATACCCGGCAGGGCTGAGCCGTGTCATTCCATAGTTAATGTGTACAGAAATAGATATATGGATGCATCGACGAACAGTGTCATGTTATTTTTCAGTAATAGCTGAGTCGAGCGATAGATACGTTGTGTTTAACAAAAATTACAATACATTTGAGAAAAACTTTCAAAATGCTAAAATACCATACAGAATAAAAAACGAAGAGTCATCTAATGGCGAACTTGAGTAAGGATACCTGACATGAATATAATACAGGAGATGTAGCAACGAATGCAACACGATTTCTGAAAAGTACGAGACAATGAAGTAAGCGCTAACTCGACTGGGAGTGGGCACGGTGCGCGAGCGAACACGACATGCCACTTCCTCCCCTCGCCGGCCCGAGGGATGCAGGGCCGAGGGTCAGCTACTTACACTTGCACACCCACCTGGCGAGCGCCATTGACTACAATAGCCTCTCGTCGCGCCTGCGCTTGACGTAATGAGTGCGACCACAATGCTACTAACTGACAATATTGACACATTATACATTATGTATGTGTGGCCGTACCACATAATTGTTTCCTATCCGTGTTTACAGTTGAAGTAAAACGGAATGTATCTACAAAACAAACGTTTTGTAGATACATTCCGTTTTACTTCAACTGTAAACACGAAATTAACAAAACGATATTCTTTTATGTATATTTTAAAGATGGTAGTGGTTACTTCAAAAAGCACCGAACTGCAGGTATGTGTATTGTGAACTACAAAAGGTATATTAAAATAATGAATAGA
This sequence comes from Parelbella macleannani, assembly GCA_018245755.1. NCBI lineage: Eukaryota > Metazoa > Arthropoda > Insecta > Lepidoptera > Hesperiidae > Parelbella > Parelbella macleannani. Next base: position 3,557 of record DWEE01000442.1, on the reverse strand, counting down.
ATGTTTTCTCGCTACCGACGTTTATTGGATTTAGTACAAACATAAGGACGAGGCGTGTCAAAACAACCTAATTTAAGTATCAACAAACGCTCGCCTTGGGCGGCGTGGCGCTCCCGCTCACTGGCAACATTAAAGGCGCCTTAATGACATTATTCCCGGTCGGGAAACAAAAAAATCCCACAAAAAGGCGTCAGGAGAGAGAAATGAGTGTCGCACCGAGCGGACCCGCGACATGCGTCGATTGTTTGACGCGCTGATGTATCGTTCATGGAAGTAGTCACATGTAGCTGTTATCACTTCCTACAATTTCATTTCCACATGTTTTCGGATTTATTTGAATATAATATGTACATAATTAAAGTTACAATGCATTTTAATCGATTTCAAAATCATTTTACAAATATAAATCAAAGGAATGGTCCAAACTATTCTGTAATATAATTGTTCATCAAAGGACATACAATCTAAATCACACAAATAAAAAATGTGTAGTTAGATCGCAACAATATTTATCAATAAATAAATCGCGCAACAAATGACGCAAGCGAAATAAAACTATTCATATTCCTTTCAGTTACCCAAAATTGTAACTCGTCAAAATGTGATCGCTCATATGAAGAAGATGCAGCTATAAATACATAAAGAGACATAATAGAGTATCGGGTGTCGTGTAAGCGTGTAACGGCGACGGGACACGACAGGGACACGCTGAAGAATAAATAAATGTCACGTTAGCGGCGCTCCGCGCTACATATCTCATTGATTGACGCAGGGCCACGATGAGCGACGCCACACAAATATATATCGATGTGCAACTTACTAACACTTTGCTGCTACTTCAACATAATGTGCAACTTACTTTGCTACCATTTCAACATGTTTATCAACATTGTTGTTGCTGCGTGAGTATCTAATTAATTTAAAATAGAATTAGGAGCAGTCACAATTGTCTATGTTACCATGATGGCTTTTTATGTGCTCGGATTTGCTTGCATGAAATTTTTTTTAGTAGCCTTTACCCTTTAACTACAATTTTAACCGGTGGTAAGAGAGATATAAAAAGTGTCCAATACCTCTTGTCTTGAGGAAATATACATGATAATATTATACTATTGCTAAGTCAAATGACGAACCCCATATAGCCATATTAAAGTGCAATAAATATCACGTTTGTGGCATTATCGGCTTTAGCTCAACAAGTTCCGTGAAACTCGTTGACAAAGGACCTGAACAATTGATTGTGCAAAATATATGGTGAGACGTAAACGTACATGGTGAAACGTGGGTATACTGCACGCCTCTGCCAACCCCTTCGAGGATTATAAGCGTGATATTAGGTTTTTTTATAAATTATCAGATTACACATAAGCTTTCGGTAAAATGCTATTCTTCTAAACACACAAATAAAACCATCACTAGATACGTTTGTATAGAAAGTTACATATATAGGGACGCTATTTTCAAAAACAATGTTAAGATGATAATGTCAAGTTTTTAAAAATAATGTTATGTAAGTATTAACATCATTCATCTTGAAATACATTTTACTATTAAAGGATTCAAATATTTATAATTTGAAAAATGAATGAAGGGCAACAATTTCATTCGTTCGTATTTTATTTATCACCCGATCAATTTTGAACCTTTAAGAAATTCTGCTTCTGGAATTCTCATCGTTGGCAACGTAGTCACTATCAAGACCATCTTGTCTACTGCATATATAGCGAAACAATTGGTACATAATACGTCATTTTATAATATTATAGATATTAAGGATCACAATTGTTTAGTCACTTAAAACTGTGTTGATCATAATGTGTAATCTGAGCATTACTCACAAAACACATAGCATCAAGACAATTAGTTACAACAAAAACGTGATGAAAATTTAAATCTTTAATACATAATGTGATGCTTATAAAAGCTTAAAACATATCATCTTCATCCAATAGCTCGACTAATTCCAAGCTCTCACTTATCGTACCGACGGATATTATGAGCGAAATTGTGTATAAGTTATACAAATGATCCGCAGCCTCCGTCGCAACCCTTATGACCACACGGCTCACCCACATTTATAACGTTTCCAGTTGTGATTTTTAGCTTTAAAAATTTTATCGTGAAAATTCAATCATCTTCAAAATTCATTCATCTTTAAAATTCATGCATCTTGTCAATATTCGGATAGGAGTTATCTGTGTCAGCGGTTATATTTAGAATATCAATTATTCACAGTTAATGCTTCTGAATTGTCTAAGCTAAGTCTTCCCAACAGGGCTCTGATAGGTCCCACGGTCAGTATCAAGTCCAACTTACATTCATGGCCGCAGTTTTGACTGTATACTCGCAGTATTAATGAATAGGCAATTTGCCACATTTTAAAGGTTAATATTTGTGTACATTTGGTGTTGTTTAAAGACAGCATACAAAAATTTTCTTTGACGTACGTCAATTTCGAAAAAAAATATTTGAGCAGAAATTCTAGGAGGTTACAAGTGGAAAAAAGGATGTTCATATTAAAACCTACATTCGTTTTATAGTTGCTACATAAATATATATTAAAATGCCTTTTCAACAATTAAATTTTACATTTATTAAAAAAAATTCCTCAATTCAAGATTAGTGTTGATTAGAATACAAGTGCAATTAACTTTGTAGAAAAAAAGGATGGATCGTACTGAAACATTTTATATCTAGATTTGTTAATATAATGTCGTTTGTACAATTAAAAGTTTAGAGTACAAGCGTAATAAACTTTGTAGGTACTTCTGCAGTGGCTGGCTGCGCAGACGCAATAAATTCAGGCGGGCCGCACACGACGGCTCTGCGTGACGTCACACCTCGCGTGATCGATGGCGGAGGGAAGGAGACCACGCTAGTCCTTACACCAGGCCCGCTAGTGAAGAGAGAGGGACGCACGACTAATAAATAATTTCATGTTAAATTGTTTTAAATCCTCTCATAAGCAAGTACGTTGACTTCTTGTATTTTTGAGTTATGTCCGTTCCGTGTTATCGCACCGTGTTATTTGTTGAATTGAACGGATGCTGTGACACTGGTATTTTTATTCAGATCGTTTATAATGCCTTTGTCGACATTGATTTGCTCGCGTCACTCGTAATGCGAAATTCCCGCACAGTAGGTACCTACTAAAACCCGAACACCTTAGATCCCAATTTTCATATGCGAAATCCTTAAAAAAACGTCAAACGCCAAACGGATATGTTGACAAATGTAAAAGGATCATATTCATAAAATTAAATCGATTATTCGAAGAGAAAAAGAAGATCTTAGGAAGGCAGCAAGCGAGGGTTGCGGGAGGGACACCGTGACACCTGACCGCAGCCATTTTGGCCCGTGAAATATGTTTATTTGTCATGGCTGTTCTTTGTTATTGAAATTTTGTTTGCCTTTCCTCCTTCTTTATATTGTTCGATTATGTCGGAGTAGAACTCGTTTGTGAATGCTCAATGTGAGAATAGGCTCGTATTGGAGATTTTATATTATTGATTGTTGATACTGAGAAATGAGAAATAAATTTCAATTAAGCAGGTATT
>DWEE01000441.1:0-17334 GCA_018245755.1 Parelbella macleannani | reverse complement strand
CTATATACATACATATGTGTATATCTCTTATAGATTATCTCCACTTAACACTATAAATCATTCTTTATCCGAATGAACAAAAAAATAAAATAAAATAATGAAACTAATAAATAATTAATAAGTAATGATTGAATTAACGATTCGGTTGTAGGTCCTTGACCAGTTCTCTCAGATTCCGAGGCTGTACAACACAGTGGAGTTCGAGTGCTTCGAGACGGCCGCCCGAGAAAACATCGAGAGGGAGATCTGCACCCTGCGGGAACACTTGCTCACCGGGAGGCAAGAATAGGGGTGTAGCCAATGGGGTTCAGATTTCGAAGAATCGTAAGCACAATTTTGTATTTCAACGTTACCATGACGTTTAAAGCACACACCCGCAAAATTCTCCACTGCCCTCGTAAGAAGTGAAGTAATAGGTACAATTGTTCAAAAGTTCATAAAACTACACGAAACCTAATAATATTCCTAAAAGTCAAACTTAATATACATCGAAATGCGATTATTATGTACAGTTGTAGTTCGATTACAATAGAATATGGCGGATAAAAAAATTGATCCTATAATGGAGACAGTACGAGGTGAGGTGCTAGTGAAGACAAGTTTACTTATGTACAGAAGCTGTGTGCTTCAGAATGTTTTGGACAATAATAAGACATAATTGATATTATTGAAATAATGCGTGGTAATGTTTGAAGCAAAGTTGTCGAAAGTGATTCTACTAAATCTCATCCTCATTGGGGCTCGCAATGGACTGCTATAGACTTTCATTAATGTTAGTGAGTGAAGTGTAGAGTTTACAGTTAAGAGCAAAGCTATGGAGTTTTGAAGCTCGTGTAGTTGTAAGGAAGCTGTGAGTGCTTCGAAAACTGTAGGTGGTGTAACATTAGGCGGATAGATGTAAGGAGCGGGCTTGTTGATGATTTGATCTATAATAACACCAGCATTGGAATCGTTTTTTGGTACTGAAAACTTTTAAACGTAATATCACGCCTGTAATCCCCGAAGGGGTAGACAGAGCAGTGTAATAGTACAATCCCACGTTTCACCAGTTATGTTTAGGTCCCATGGAATAGGTGGTGAGCCGACTGAAAACTTTTACCAGTACTTTTAGTCGAAAACGTATATTTAATAATGGAAATATTTATGTGACCTGTTTATATGTTCTCGCTATTTTCAGGAGAGTTTTTTGTGCCCTGCTTCGTTAGAATCAAAATGTTAAATTTCCATAAAAGACAAAATTTGTGAGGACTACGTCCAAGGAACCGACTGTATCAGGATGTCTTCAATTTTTCCTAAACCTGTTCATCGTATAAATCGCCGAGCATTACCGCAATTCTTGGATGGCTATTTTTGTAATTCAATAGCGAGCGATTTCCGTTATTATTTGTAATTTATGGCACCGGTGTCACCGGATACCAAGAATTGACGGTTTTCATGACTTAAAAACTACACAACTTTAAATTTTAAAGTGAATCTAAATTATTGTATTGTACATTTAATCAATTACTGTTAACATTAGTGCTGTCCTCGCAGCTAACTTCGTTATTTATTTCTACTGTAGCATGAAACACGGTTGCACGCTTGTGTCGTTTAAGATCAGGTCATCACAAGTTTAAAGTTTAAGACTACTTTTAAATCTAAGTATACTTTTAAGTTTACTAATTCAAAATGAAGTAAGCAAAATGAATTTAGTAATGTTATTGTCTACTTTGAGTAGTTTATATTGTGAAGGATAAACAAAAATTAAATTTCTTTAACCGATCTATTATTTCCATCTGTTTGCTGCTCTTTCATTTTTCAATATAGACTTTTCTTAATATAGCTTGCAATATATGTTAGGTAAGATCTCTTAAATTTTTTATTAAGTTAGCATTTCACAAGGGCTCTGAAACGTGCGCGTGATTGTCACTTAAAAACTAAATGTTGCTAGTATTCACATTTGTCAAAATAAATGTCAACTCTATTTGAAATACGAGAGACATTTGACATAATGTCAATTATACAGGATTAGTGATGTGCATTAAATCAAAATGCCACTATATCGATTTGCAATTACTGTTACGAACTAATTTGAATCTGCTGCGTTCGATTCTAATCTATATTGGAATGGAACATATCAATCTCTTCAATTAATATAATTACACAATTATATAGAAGTACTAAACAATTATGTTTCCATAGATTTAAATATAAATTGATGTTACATCGATTTCAGTTTACACTTGTAGTTAATTACGGATTGTCTGTTAATTAAACAGTTAAACAGTTATCGCGTCGTTATGAATAGGAAAAGGTTAGAAAAAATGGATCCAGTACCTACTTGATCGTACAGCGAAAAGGTATTTTATTTTGATGTTTTCATTATTACGGGATGATATCAAAGAAGCACAAATTAAAATTTAATACGAAAAAAAAAATATTAGTCAATTCGTGACTCAGATAAACACTTTTGTATTGGCTTGGGGTTATACATGTGGCGATTTACTGCTCTTTTGTAAAATACCGTTTAAAAGTTGTATCTTTGTGACTCGACCTAAGTACCAACGGCAGACAATTAACCTCACTCCTCGCGGATGGTTTGCGAGGGAGCAGAGGCGCGCTGCTGCCGCCGCCGACACTAGCGACGTCTACAATCTGCTCGTCATACACTGACAACGTACTGCTACTGTGCGACCACCACCACACATCCTTGGCTATATGTAGCTGTAAGCATTTATTCGTTATTGCATATGTTAATTAAATGAAACATACGATAATCGTAATTATGATAGGGGAGAGCGATAAGCGTGGTTAACATGTACTGTAAAGTATGCGGTATATAATAAAATTACACATTTAATTGTAATGTTTTAAACTTGTACGGTCAACATCGTAATTAAAAATATAATGCAGCGGTTTTATATTTAAGAGCACAAATAATATATTTGTGGAGCTTTCTGTTTATTGCAGTAGCACAGATATTGTATAGACAAAGTAGCTTTTAGAAGTTCCAAGCCTTTACAAGAATAATCTTTGCAATAATGTTATGTTTTCGCTATGAAAATTATATGTATATTAGCACCTTCTCTAAGCTGTTAGTACTGCAACTTATCTAATGGAAAGTCACCATACATATTGTATTGTTTATGGACAGTCTTAGTGCTATGGGTGTATTAATGACAATGTGGCACCGCCTTAATATGCGTCAGTGTATAAAATTAATGAATAAATGTGTTTATTTTATATAAATATAATGTTTTATTAGATGCCTTGTAAATAAAAGTAACATTGTTGTTACACCTTGTTATGACATCTCTATTTTCCCAAGCGGATAGATAGAGGAGCACAATGCTCCCACTTTCAGTTATGTAATACTCTCAGCAATTATGTTGTATGTGCCATGTAATAGGGGAGGAGCGTCTTCTGGAACTTTCAAGTTAGAAAAACCTAATAATACTTTGCCCAACCAGGGGACTGAACTCCAGTCCTCTTGTTCAGCAGTCGCGCTTAAAACTATTAGACCAAGAAAACTTTGCTCTTAACGCGTGCAAACTGGCAGACGGGCCACCTGATGGTAAGTGGTTACCGTCGCATATGGACATGTGCAACACCAGAGGCGTTGCTAATGTTTTGCCTGCTTTGAAGAAGAGCTCTTTTCACGCTTCTCTTGAAGAACGTCATATCATAGAGGTCCGGGAATGTCTCAGAGGGAAGCTCATTCCATATTTTGCACGCCGTGATAGAAACGAACGCGCAAACCGGACCGTGAAAGACCGCCACATATCCAAGTGATGCGGATGAAACTTTTCTCTTCGGTGCGTGGTACGATGGAGGAAAGGTGAACGGGTATTAAATTGAATAGCTCCGAACACTCACAATTATAAAGCAGATAGAATATATAGGCGGAACCTATGTCCCTCTGGAGATTTAGCTCGTCTTTCGGTGATTCCTGAGTCGTTGACGATTCGAACCGCGCGTTTTTGCACGGAGTCAATTGGACTAAGGTGATGTTACAGCGCGCACTGTTAACGTGTACTTTATAGTTGACCTATAGTGTGTACTTTACAGTTAGTAAGTGTGTCCCATAAGGATATAACAAGTTTAACTGCGACTTTCTTTGTTAAAACACTCTATGATGGGACAACAGTCTGCGCGTGAGCCTTTGCAGGCCCAAAGCAGTATTTATTTATCCACTGCTGTAGTATTCTGTGTATTACAAAAGCCTCATTTTAATTATTCTATAACTCATTTCATCTTCTATCATCCTGACTGCCTCGTGGGTCGAGTGGTTGGAAGCGCAACTGTCTCTAGGGCGGTCCTGGATTCAAATCCCGTGTCGGGCAGCGGTGGATTTTTCTAATTTAAAATTTCTATTAATGATTCGGATTCTGTATCTGTGCGTGGTGTATGGCAATAGGCTCACCATCTTTTCCATGGGACGTAAACGTAACTGGTGAAACGTATACCTTTTTAAAAATAATAATAATTTGAATATAATGCCGGTAAAAGTTATGAAAATAATACTGGTAAAAGATTAAGTTTAATGTTAAGATAGACCATGGGAACAATAAACAATAATAATTTTAATGTAACATCAACCTGTGTTATTTTGTAATCTATGGTTAGTTCTGTAAGAAAAAACAATATGGCGTTCTCCTTTCAAACGCGAATCCTAGTGACAAGTGACTAGATTCTGATTTTAGTTTTATTTCCAAAAACAAAATTTATTAAATTAATTTTTAAATATTTTGTTGTAGCATATTTAGTGCTTATTGAAGATCGAAAGTATTTAGCTGAGGTCGCTCGCAGGTAAACAATGAAGAGAAAGGTCATTGATCGTCGCTTAGGGTTTCCAGGAGGCACGGCAAATGGCGTCGCAGAATTTGTGAGTAAGGTTATTGCATTATACGGATGATGTTCGCAGGCGTGTATCATGTCGTGGCGAGAGCGGAACGAGAGGTCGAGATGGACCGAGGGTCACGGGCGTGGTCGCTCGCCCGTGTGGGAGATGCGTCGAAGCTCCAGTGCGGAGAGGAGCCGTTCTCCTGCGCGAGACCGACACCGAGAACGTCGAGAGCGGCACGACCGGTACGAGCGCGACGACAGGGACCGAGACAGGGAACGCCGCGATCGCGAGCGGTATGAGCGTGAGGGTGAGCGTCGTCGCGACCGATACGACAAGTCTCGAGATCGCGAGCGCGATCGGATCCGCGAGCGCCGTCGCTCGTCTCCACGCCACTTCGACGACGATAAAGATGTCCCGAATGCGCCATCTCCTCCGAGTATTAGTGGGGATATTGACAGAGACCAAAAATCTGTCGTGAGCAGTCGTTCCACTAGTAGGGAACGAGAATCTAATCTTAGCTATGATTCTAAGTATGACAAGGATAAAAACGACGATCAGGCTAATGGCACCGCAGGTGATTGGTTCTGTAAATGCGGCTCGTACAACTTCAAGCGGCGGCAGGTATGTTATAGGAGAAACTGCAATGGTAAGAGATCTGAGGGTACCATCTATGGCAATGATGTCGAGAGGGGAATCCTGACTGAAAACAAAGCGGGTATTACAAAGCGCTTACTGTTCAGAAGATTGGATGCACTCACAACAGAGGAGAATATCCTTGATGCTATTAAAGAAAGATGCTCAAAGTCAATGTTGGACTCTATGGCTGGGATAACAATAGGTCGGGAGACCTTGACCGGTGCATCTAAATGTTTAGCATACATAAATTTTAATTCAATTGCCGACTCTGCTTCTGCTCATAATGAATTATCAATGTTACACCCACCACTTAAAATTGATGGACGAGAGGTACTAATATCTTTTTATAACGAACCACAAAAGGCGCCAAAGTCGATGCCCCCACAAAACCAACCAGATTATAATGTTTACTGTACTCAAATGGCTAGTTATAATGTTTCAGCTCAGGCTCTGTCAGAAGCAGATCGAGTTAATGCTGCAGCAGCAGTTGCTCAATCTGCTATTTCAGCTGCACAAGCTCGGCAGGTAACATGGTCACCACAAACGGCACCAGTTTTTACTCCCTCCACTGCCCAACCAACACCAACAGTAGCTTTGCCCACTGGAGATGGAAAAACAGTGTATACTGCTCCCGATGTAAGAACTTTCCTGTACGATGAGACTTCAGGGTATTATTATGATCCTGCTACAGGGTTATACTATGATGGTAACACCCAGTACTTCTACAACAGTCAGACAAATCAGTATATGTATTGGGATGCAACTAACTCAACATATATAGCTGCAACACAGAACCAGAATGGAGAACTAAGTGTGCTGGCAAGTGAGCAAAATCCACAGAACAATGAGGTGAAAGAGCCTGAGGAAAAGAAAAAGAAAGATAAGGAGGATAAAGTGAAAGTGGCTAAAAAGATAGCAAAAGATATGGAGAGATGGGCTAGAACATTAAATCAAAAGAAAGAAAATGCTAAAAGTAATATTGTTATGGAGCAAGTGTTAGACACAGGAACTAGTAAAGGCTCAGCAGATATTGGTTTCTCTGTCTTAGGTGCTGGGCCTTCCTTGACTCATGTGAGGGAGATGTCCCCATTGCTAGAGTCAACAGAAGATTTTCTGTTGAAAAAAACTGAAGCTACAATGCTTTTTGATGTTGATGAAGGTATAATAGATTGGGCAAAGTTAACTTGCATCTTATGTAAGCGGCGATTTCCTTCAGTTGAAGTTTTAACTAAACATAAAAACATGTCAGACTTGCATAAACAGAATTTACAGGAATTTAGAAAAAAGAATGAATTGCTGCCACCCATCAACGGGTATAGGGACCGAGCTGCCGAAAGGAGGTTGAAGTTTGGTGAAGATGAATTGCCAATAAGAAAGAGATATGAACCTCATGATGCTCTATTATCTCACATGCATTCCCAACCTCCACCATCTGTAGTGGACACAATTGGTGGGAAAATGTTACAAAAGATGGGTTGGTCAGAAGGTCGGGGGCTTGGCAAGGAAGAGCAAGGGAGGATAGCGCCCATTGAGGCAGAGCAGAGACCAAGTTTGGTTGGATTGGGGCAGAAACGAGGCATTTACACACCGACACCTGGCTTGACATACAGAGACACAGTAAAGAAACTCATGATAGCTAGATATAAGGAAGTGGTTGGACAAGAGGATGGCAAATAGGTGGGTCTAGTTTTGCTATTTTGGTAACTAATTTTTTATTTTTCAGGTTGGACTATTGAGGTCAGTAGTTTGATATAACAAATATGTGTCCCTGGTGGAAAAGCAATTGATGGTATTATTCTGAATACCTGTATATTCAGTTGGGTAAATTCATGCCAGTGCTAATAAATCAAGTTCTCTAGTCTTTCCTTATGACAGTTTAAAGATTAATTTCTGGTATGCATCTTTAACTGTACAAAGTTATGTGTTTTTTTGTGATTTAGATATCAGTTGAAATAATGTTAGATGAAAACATTCTGAGGAAAGAAATATATATGTCATACAACTTACAGTAAAGTGGCCTAATGTTTCTGATGTCTATCAATCATCTATACTCAGCCTGTGTGGCAAACTATGTCCTTAACCCTTGTCCTTATAAGCTGAGACCTGAATCCGATATTGGAGCTAAAAACGAGTTGATGACTCTTAATGTTTACCATTCAATGCTCACCTTGATAATTAATTTAATACAGTAAAATTCAGTTGTGGGCTTTTATTACAGACACAATCATAAAAAAGTACACTATGCACATAGAGGATGCAACAATGAACATTTATAAAATTTTTGGGAATGAAAAAAAATACATATCTACTTTGATGAATGGGATACCATGCAAATGGTGTCATTGTTATTTTTAACCTAATACATATTTGGTATCTTGGGAAAATATCACGTCAATTTAAGGAAGGCAACTTGTGGAATATCTTGAGATTTCAATTAGCCAGTTGTCAAAAGTGTTTAATTATTTAATTCATGTAACATTTTGCAGTTGATCTCTTACTATTTCTATGCAGTCTACATCACATGTATGTTCATTGACTGCAATCACAATGTATTATAATAATGTTTAATATGACTGAAGCAATACATTGCAAACCATTACAGTGAATATGTACTTGAATGGAATATATAGAAAAAGTGATAAAAATGGCGTCAGTTTCATATTAGCCTTATCATATATTGACATGACGATAAGGCATGAAGATGACGTGGATGTGTCATACAAGGTAACAGGGTAACATATTTTTTACACAAATCTAATCTTTTGATTCTTATTTTACTGCAATAGATTTGGTGGTGCAAGCTTCCCACTGGCCTCACACAGATGTGCCTATCACATTAATGGTGAGTTTTAACTGCCTTTTATCAATTCCAACTAATGAGCTCTTTTACAAGTGAAGACCAGGTAATCACTAAGGTTTTAGATTGCAGCGAAGATTTTTATTTATTCCTCCCCTCTTGTTGCTTTGTGTTGCAGAAATGTTTTAATTGGAAAATAATAATATTGGTTGGTTTTCACTGATTGTCTACAAAATTATATTTAAACTGTTTATTTCTGAAATCAATTTCTCTTTAGATGCATATATTTATCCATTACCTTCCAAAAAAAACTGCATTTTCTAGAACATTGCTGCCTATCCATGAACCATCTACCAATCAATAGCTTTAGTTTAAAAATTACCTTTTATGACCTGTTCTTTGTTATACTCTCATAATATAGAAAGGCTATTGAATGGTTCGGAATAGTGCTGGTGTGGATGTGAGATTTTCTACAATCACTAACTTAAATGTTATGCCATTGTGGTCTATTTTTTGTAAAATATTCTCTTTCAGTAAATGTATATATGTATGTGTATGGCTCACTCTACTTTATTGCAAATCAGTAGAAATGTAAAATTTTGGTAACAGACAAGAAAATATTTTGGACCCTTGTTTTCTATTTTTGGCGTTTAGTTTTTATTAGCGGTAAGAACATTGTACTGCTAGTTGTTGATGTGTTTAAAAAACCTTTTTATTTATTTTCAAATGTATTTTTTTATTTTATGAAGTGGGGGTATTTTTCGCTTGAAGAAGAAATTCTAAGGGTGTTTCCTAATTTTGGCTAAATTTTCTCCTAATTGCGAGGTTCCAATGGTGATATAATTTATATTTTTTTGTGAAAACCGCTCAGTTTGTTCCCAACCATAGGTATAAATTTAGCAATGGGGCTTAGAATGAACGAGGTACAACCCTCGAAGAAGAAGCGTACCAACATGGACTTAGTATTAACTGTAAAGACTGTGGCACTGACCAGCTGTGATACGACTGTGATATTTAGTGTGTGTGATGCGAAGAAACGGTGAACATATCGATTGACTATACAGCTGTACTGATGAGTTTGACCATTTACGTTACAGAAACTACAAACGTCGGCGGCCGGACTGCGTGCCAAAACAAAAAAATATGTTATTGTTACACTTAGCCCTCTTATATACTCCTAGTGTACATAGATATTTCTCGTTTTAAAATACAATACAGTGTATTGTGCTCCGTCAATAGAATCGGTAGAAGATTATGATTGTTTTTTCACTTGAGAACCAATCCTTTTAATGACATGCACTGCTATAGCTCAAGGTTCCATTGCTAATGGAATAATACATAATTTTATGTCGTGATTCCGTCTACAGAAGTTTTGGTTTATAGAGCTTCACGTGTGTTATAAATAAATTGTGCATGTACCCGTGTCTTTGATAAAGCCAAATAGCCGGCTGATATGTCACTTAAGCTTCGTGCGCGCGCTTCGAGCCCATCAGATATACTTTCTGCTAATCGTCTTTTATGTTTACTGCATGTATAAGTGTCCCAAATTTTGTTTGATGTATCAAATAGTTGGGACAAAAATAAAAAAAACACATTTACGTTTCGTTCGCTGCTTCAGTAAAACTATATTGTTTTTCGAAATATAGGTTTAATTACTTCATTACATTTAATGTCTTCTTCGTGGGACTGTACACATATGATTCCGTCGAAATTTTGATGTTTTAAAAAGTTGCGTGTCTCCGAATTACTTTTTGTATGTGCAATGAATGGGTGGTGTCATATCAATCCGCTTTTTGGTTTCATTAAAGGTTGAAATACATGTTGTGAATTATTAGGCTCTTAATAAGTTCCCTATATATTTATATCCTAAACTGAATACTTATATGTCGAATGTTATACTGAATTCATTGTGTAATGACACGTTTATACTATCTAATAAAATAAAATTATAATTACTTTGTACCTATCGTACGTTGTTCTATAGTACTTTAGTGTTTTAAAAATACTCATTCTAACACGAGTAAATACGACTTAGTGTTATGCATAGTTAATATTTTTATATTTTTCTATTAGATTTGACCATAATAAGAGTTAGTCTTAAGGTTTTCTGATAATCGATAAAGCCTGTCCTAAAGTTATTCAGTCAAGTGTGACCTGCAATGGACGTTGTTTAAAGCTTACGAGGAAATAACAATTTGCATTTAATTAGTAAAAAGCACCGTTTAGCGCGTAAAGCGCTTGTAGATTATACTTATATTGTCTAAAAATCCGTAACATCAGGCCTGTAATCCCCGAATGGATAGGCAGAGGAATGTAGTACACTCCCACGTTTCACCAGTTACGTTTAAGTACCATATGTTAATGGTCACATGGAATATTGTTGGTTCTCGGTAACAAAAGTAACACTATATTTCTGAACGTAGGTATTCGAATAATCTTTTGCTGTTTTAAGGCTGTATATAATGGTTGCTAATATTAAAAAAACAGGTTATTACTGAAGAGATTTTAAAAATTATAATTGTGTCATAGTATTTTTATTTTATTGATTTATTGTTAGACTATATTAATATAGAAATTTTCTGCTACTGTTTAATGGCGGTAATAAATCTATTATCTAGCGCATGATGAGAATTCTTATGAATTTATATTTGGGCCCAGGATACTTTGTAAATAGTTGGCGAGTTTAAAGTTAGTTATATATTATATTAGAAAGAAGAATCCTGTAGTATTAAGTTTATATTGAAATCTAAAATATATTATTATTTATAGTTTACTCGTTTTATTTAATCAGATATTGAATACAAATTTAAAATAGAAGTAAAAATGTGCATGGAGCTCGAACACGATAGAAAAACTGCTGGCTTTAGTTGGATGGAAATATTTCTGACATATTGTTACCGTAGAGCAAAGACTTAGTTAATGTTAGGAAACAAAATAGCCCTAGAAACTTGGAATTTATAATCAATATATAATATTTATAATCTGCTCAACAAATTCGACCTATGTCATACAGGTTGTTTTAGCAGCATATTTGTTTTGCTGCTCTTAGGTTTTAATTGAATTATAGGCAAATTAACTAGTACATACTATTTATAAGTAGGAAAGGTAAAGTACGGCGAACTAATTCACAAAAATATCATAAATTGTGTGATCATAGTGCGAAAAGTATAATTATACGGCATCACCTTACAGAAAGAAAATATATTCCAAAGTAATTTTGTGCCATCTATTGCAACTCTATCCAACATGTATTTTTACATCTTTAGAATAGATGTTTCACTTAAAAAATATTTAATTAAAACTAATAAACAAGTACAATTAGTGCTCCTATAAAGCATGTTTAATATAAAATAAAAGCGTGATAAAAAGTTCCCTGTACTACTGGAGATTTATAGTAGATACATAAATAAACAACAATTTGTTATGGATTTTAATTAAATTATTTAACTTCCTCGATATGTAGAATATCCGAAAGGTGTGACCAGTAAAGGGATGTGATAATGTTCGTCTTCTTTGGTTTTGAAAACAATCTGTAATAAAAATGGATAACATTCAATGTTTTCGTTGAGATGGATTTAATATACATTACGCATAGTAAAAAAAATTGTTTTACCTCTACAAAGGGATATAAAGTTTCCTTTCCCTCTTTTGAGTAGTAATCGCCGATATCAAACTTCAATTTGTATGTTCCTTCGGCCATGGAATCCTTCGAGAACGGAAATTGCACCCTCCCGTCGCTAGATGTCACTGTATTATGCCACAATGTCCATGTTTCATTTTTCTTTTTAGATAATTCAACGAAAACGCCAACTGCCGGTCTTCCGACAGAAGTGTCTAGAACATGCGTCGAGAGGATAGGTCTGGACATTATTGACGTGTTAGCCTTTTGAATCTTTCAATCGTATTGACAGAGAGCCTGGTCTGAGGTCGAAGAGGCAATAAAGGCAAGGTCATAATGCTCCGTTTTAATATTTTATTTGACGCTACGTAACATGTTACTTGATCCGGTAATAAGTAAAACATAAATTAGGCAAACAAAAACGTTCTATTTTTGTCAAACTAATGTATAATTAGTATGTTACTTCGTTATTCCTTACATATATTCGTTTAATTACATTCCATTTATATATTTCTATCACCCACTTACGTAAACCATACTATTATTTTTATTGTTAGCAAACCTTAGCTTGCGGTGTTGATAAGACAATCTGTAGGTATGTTATGGAGAAACATTTTGTTTGGTTACAGAATTTACCTACAGATAAGACTTACTCAAGACTTATTATAATTTCGAATTACAACTATAAATTACTGTTACTATGAATTGGTAATAAACAAACCTTTTAATCTATAATTTAATGTTAAATCTATTACATACTTCTATTGCGTTAGCTGGCGAACAGGAAAAACAATTTTATATGAATATTTATGTACTTACATTACATTGTCTTAATTAATGTATTTGTAGAGCGTGTTAAATACATCGTAACGAGCGCTTGGTGTATAAATATATATTAATAATAAACATAAATTTTAGTATTATTTGAAATTAAATTAATAAACAGAGCCGTTCTCATTTCATTCATTCAATTTTATGTTCCACGGATAATGATAAACTCTCAGCAAAAATGTAGTCTAGAAAACACGAATTTTTAATAAGCTCTATTAATTAATCGGCCGTCTACATATACCAATAAAATCTAATCAATGCCTTCCGAATGAAGATCGAGAATTTTCTTTTTGACGAAATTCTTTTTGATGTAGACATCAGGATGCAAGACATCTTTCCTCGCGCTCTGTTCGAGCAGTTCGTCTACAATAACATTCGCACCAGTTTTGCCTTTTAGTCTTTCGTCGTAAGTAACAATATTTATGCTGGGATCTCCATGTTTGGTGTAGTCTATTCTCCACACTGAATTTTCTGGTTCCGCTTTATACGAAAGATGCTGGTGTTTTCCCGCGACAGGCGTATCTGGTGCTTCGACGGACATTGATAACTTCTCCTCAGAATAATCGCCGAAGTTCTTCGTGTTTCTGACCTTGTCTTTATATTTCACTTTGTGTGGGTAAAACTTGCGAAGTTTCTTCCTGCCGTTGTAAACCGCTGTCCGCTTCGTCTCCTTGCGTTTGATTTTTTTTGTGTACGCTTGTGGTTTTTTATCTATCTGTTTAACGGGTTTTGACTTTCTACGCTTCTTGTTGTGTTTGTTGAAAATGCCCGGGTCGCGTACTTGCAGAAAGTTAGATAAATCTTCGCTGTTGATGGTTGGAAATAAAGTAAGGCCAGCTGACTTGGTGGTTCGGTCTATGGACATCTTCTTGTTGTTTATTTGCTGTATAGATCTCTCTATCAGCTTGTTTAGCGTTTTATCATTTGTTATCATGTCGCAAGGAATGCTCGGGAAGTTTTTGCATAAAACATTTTGCATTAAAGACATCACATTTTCTGGATTTTGCTTGTTACTCGATTCCGATTCCGTCGGCAGGTTGTTGTCTTTTTGAAAATTGGACACCATTTTGGTTATAAGTGCGTTGTTCCTTAATATTTTGGCTTCGCAATTAATTATCAAAATTAAAGTAGTTACGATGGATTTTATGCTATACAGCTTCATATTCAGTCCAGTCTCATAACGGCTCGTGATGACTGCAACGAGATAAAGTGTTAAAGTAGTGTTACCGCGGTTATGTAGCGTGTTTATTTTATTGTAATTAATAATGTAAATAGTTATTTCTAATGAGCCGGGCCTCTACTAATTACCGTCCGCGTCTTTACTTTTTTCTTTCATCTTTCTTTTGCGTTTTGCCCATAATTCACAACCTGGACATGTGATTTGGGAATTGCTGAGCACATATTCTAGCACCTTCTCCGGTACTGGCTGCGGGTGGCTAGGACGTGCGGCTGTGCCCTCTGCTGTATAAGGTTCCCGCCCTTACTTTATAATAAAGTATTGTAATATGTTATTTCGAGTAAATGTACTCTATACTTTATGATAATAATAAATACACAAAAAAAGTTTATTTCGTATGATTTGATTTCTTTGGGATTTTAAAAAGTTTTGTTGTGAGCATTTATTCGCTAAACGAAACTATCAATTGATGTTGAATTGACAGGTCATTAGGGCCACGAGCTCGTTTTTAATAATGTCTGAACGAACGAATATTTGTAGATTTACGCTACTGAATACTAATGAACCTACTGTAAGTAGGTACTGTAACATACTACTAACATATCCTAATCTAACCTAAACTAAGTTAACCGAACCTAACCCAACCCAACCTAACCTAAGTAACTTTTATTATTTATTAACAAAGCCTTAGGAGTTAGCTGATTAAATTGTTTGATTTTAATAATATAAACTGGTTATTTACACTTGGTAATGTAAATTTAAAGAGCAATGTTGAATTTGATAATATTGTTAGGAGAATCGAAAATTTCAGTCTGAAAAAACATATTGTTGATATGGATTATTTTTATGGAAAAATTGCTCTATTAAACAAACTTTACAATCAGATTTATATTTCTAAGGGTTTTGTTAAAATATCAATTGCACGTAAATGGCAGCGAGTATTTATAAGATCGAGGATAATTTTATTTGATTTTGATTATTATCTATTTCCGCCACATCAACATTCTCAGAAAGAGTTTTTTCTGTAATGAATAGCAAATATCGAGACGCAAGAAATAATAATATCGAAGAAGAATTGCATCGACAAATTTGATAAAAAATAAAGTGCTTATTTATTTTAATTTAAATATAGAGTGTAAAGAGGTTGTGCCCTTTTTAATAGGGATCGTAATTTAATACAAATGGCAAAAAAAAGAATATATTTTTAAGTATCGGAAGTAAAATATAAATTGTATTTTATTTTGAAATTATTTACCCACTTTTTGTTCTTACCTTTAATAATCGATGTACTTTAATTGGAAAAAAGGTGGCAACCCTAGTGCTGTATAACAGGGTGACACCATATAAAACCGAAGTGGACTGGGGCACTTAAGATAGATCTTGAAAGCTTTTATACCGCGTATGGCCTGAATCAATCTGAAATTAATAATTTGCCTTATTTTAACCACTGTAGGTTGATACGGTTTTCATCGGTAATCATAGGTACTTTACGTACGGTTATCATACTTATTGCATGTAATAATGACCTCATTTAATCGCGTATAGATTTAAGAGATTTTAAATAACCAATAATGTTTATGTTATATGTGATGCTTCCCATTAGTAAAATATTTATTTGTACGTAGGTAAGTATTATTATTATTTTGTACGACGAGTATATAGACATGTATGTATTAAAAATGAAATTCGATATCTATACATTACTGGTAGGTACATAACGTAATTTAAAATATGCATTCGTAAAATTTTACCCCAATTCTGTCTGTCTGTGACAATTCAATTTATCCATCATGGTTGATAATTTATCTGTGAATGATTCACCCACAGTTTGATTGCAAATTTAGTGACCCGTGTAGAGATCATTTGCTAATAAGTAAAGGTTAAATCAATGTAACATACCTTTTCTGCAGTTATTTTATGTGTGATATACCTATGGCTTCTGTTGGTTAACTGTGGGTTCAATTAAAAGCATTGACGGAAGTAGCCGTCGACTTCTCAAAACATGCACAAATGTTTATAAAATATGAACATTGTTTGTGCTTATCACACGTGACCGTTATTTTGGATAAACATGATGTGACACTGCGTAATAAGTTGATACATAGTTATGGAATTAAAATTTTCACAGTGTAGTTTAAAATTTACACAATATAAAATTTACATTTTATACATATTGTGTGTATTAAAAATTTTCCAAAGAATGCCTTATTTATAAAGCATTGATTGCTTGCAGAATTCGTTAATAAAGTAGACATTTTTAATTAATAAAGTTGGCATTAGATTTGAATTATTTACCGTAAATTGTGCCATCTAGAACAAACAGTATTTTAATTTTGTATATAGTAAATTGCGCTATCTAGGTTGTCAAGCATCAAACTAAAAAACTGCCATCTTTCATCGAAAAGGTGTAATAAATTGATTGTTTTGCATAACGTATCTACTTCATAATAGATGGCGCTTGAAACAAAAAATTAACACCAAAAATTTGAAATACTTTTATCAGTTTTAACTGAAGTTTAGCGTTGCATTAAAAATATATCAGCCAAAAACCGTTTCGTTAACAAATAGTTGAGTAATTTATGTTGACTTAAATATATATTTAATCTAAATATTATGTATTTAGTTACTATTGCTTTAAAAAGAAATACTTATATTAAAATTCAATAATTTTGTGTAAAAAAAAATTGAACATAACCATTATGTTTAACTTACAAATACTATTCTGCCTCGGGGATCTTTAATTTATTTAATGTCACCAAATGCTAAGCAAAGATTTGAGTAAGTTCTTTGATCAACAATTAGAGCTTAGCCTGACTTCAAATACATATCAAGACGACATAGCCACCGCCATATAACCGCTATTGTTGTACAAATAGACTTTCCAGAAAGATCAAGTTATAATGGAACTAAATTATACTTTGACAAATCTTGTTTTACGCTTGGCGTGCGTTCACAGTCTCTACCATCCGACCAGCTTTGATTTACTTTCTACAAATATAACGATACTGCAGTTTTAAACTTTATTACGTTAAAATAAGTATGACTTTATAGTATTACGCATTTTTGAAACGAAAACATAAGTTTGCAAGCTTGTCCTCAGGCAAAACACTCTGAGATAGAAATCTTGTTAAAGGAAACGTCTTTTTCAGCTTCCATTGTCTACAATTACTGGCTTTGTGGTCTGAAACGTATTCCTTCTCTTTTTATAGTAGAGTCAACGATATTTAGCTATCCCGTTCTTGAGCCCACTTTTGAAATTCAATTTGAGATTTCCGCTCGCTCCAACTTTTGTTGCGACGTTTTCTTTCAATCTTTTTTATTATGTTTTTAATCTGTGAACGTCACTGTCACTAAATAAAGTGAGAACATATGTCAAGTTTTATTTCCTCAACGTAAATACAACTAAATTGAACATTTAATTTTTTTTTTTAATAAATTGAGAATGTTTT
>DWEE01000440.1:0-17336 GCA_018245755.1 Parelbella macleannani | reverse complement strand
ATTTTCTTTTACTTTGGCATCACTCTCTCTCGTAATGTGGGACACACTCCAGCCCGCTAGGATGACGATCTGCGAAAGGCTGCAGACAGATACGGGATGCGACAAGCCGACGACAAGGCGCGATGGCGCTCTTTAGGGAGGCCTATGTCCAGCAGTGGACTGAGATAGGCTGATGATGATGATGATGATGATATCTTTGCACACTGCCATTCATGTTCAATAATTATTTTTATTGGCTCATAAGTAACATGAATATAAAAAAATTAATATGTTAACCCTTACTCAATGTTATGTAACTATCATTACCTGTGCTTAAGACCCCCGATATAGTGGGACAGACCAGTGCCCAGTGCCCAAAAGGACAAAACACGATTGTTAATTATAACTTTCACGATTATACTGAATCTCAAATTTCTGCAGTACAAGATCCTCCTATCAACGTACCCCTTATTGATCCTGTATAAAGACTGACCCAGCTATTATTAAACTCTACAAAGTATTAAACAAATTTCCATAGCCATACTCTTAAATGTAGCGCGGCAGAGTAATTAAGTAAATACGTTCCATTAAGGCATTCTCTAATTACCTACGTTTCTTGCATATGGCAACGTTCGGTAAATCTCTTCCGGTCGTGCATATTCACGAAGCATCTTAGGTAGTTTACTTTTTAATTAGAGCCCGCTTTTCATAGGTCGGTTTCGATCAAGATAGGCAGGCGGTGTTCGTGTGAATGGCCTATACTCGCCTACATTGCCGGTTGCTTGGCCGTTGCCTCACGCATCGGAGACTGCCTCACCGATTATATGCAAATGAGATGTCATAACACGTGAATAATTACAGCCAGCCACGAATCGCCCTTTAGAACGGCCCGCACAAATTGGATTTACGTGAAAAGCAACTTTTACCGGGGCGACACGAATTAATGTACGCAATTGTCGGTGTCGGGGTTCGCTGAAGAAAACGAATGCATAGACACGACACAGTAATACGAATTTATATTTCACGGTAGCAATTTTTTGTTACAGTATATTAAAAAGCAGTATGTAAGGTTAACAATATCGTAAAAATGTTTAAGGTCGACAACTGTGTAAAGATCTAAGATCTGACTTTTGAGTGGGCTCAATAATTTGAAGTGTTCATAATAGCTCAATTTCGCTGTATAGGTACATAGCAGTGCATGTAGCGCTGCGTTCTGGTTAGAGTTCTGAACAACAATTTAAATTTATTCAAAATTAAATATGTACATAGATAATGAAACTGCAGTGATCAATTAATATCAAAAAGCTCGCATGTCTCTTCACTACTTCTGTAGAGTACCAAACAAGTTGGAAGCATTGCACCTCAATTTTGTGACGTGTCTAAATATTTGCCATATAATATGAGACATACGTAAATATTTGCGTCATTAGCAGAATTTCTGTATCCTAAACACACGGAAATATAAACAATATAATCGAACATTAATGATTCAATTATCAAAGTGCATTAATCCGCTAAACTTAGGCCAACAAAAGCTACAAACATTACTCTACGCGCAACTTTTCACGAGCGCCGTGGAAATTGCGACCAACGTCGGGGGGCAGCGTGACCAAGCATGTTGCGTTAAGAAGCACAAGGGTCGTTATGCTAATAGTCTTTCCTACACGCTAACTCTATCGTATACAGCGACCTACTACATTGAACTTTTATACCTATGACCCTGAAATTAAGGTTCACTTTTGAATAGACTCGTTTTAGACTTACGTTCAATTATTTTGTAAAGGTCGTAGTGTCTGCGTGTCCGTTGGCTGTAGTCGCGATATCTGGAAAATGGACGGTTGACTACGTTTATGGCTTACCCGCCAGTGGTTTAATTTAAGGCATATACTTATTCCCGTAAATACACTACACGTACTGTAAGCGATAAGACGCTAACAAGGTCCGTTTTCTTTACAAAAACACCTCACAATGTACAGCCGGGAATAAATAAAGGGAACGAGATCTAATTTGGTCTAAATTCAAATATAAGACTCGATAGCAACCAAAATTACACGAGTAAAAATCCAATCTAAATATAAGTATGGTTATTTTGACCTTTAGATACTTAAAAGTGTCAAATAAATGCTATATAGGTAACTGACAGTTGCATGTTATAAGGAGTGTGTCAAATATAGCAAAAGAAGCGCAGATTAAAACACAATATGGATTGCACTCTTTAGCTTCCTCCCTAATGTATAGCGAATTAGTATTTCGTAGTAGTTCTAGTCTAGATTGGACGAGAGAGCAAATAATTATAAAAACTGCATTTTTCTATTACACGTTTCGTTACAATAGATTTACATGTTTACATTATGTATCTGCTTTACCTCACTTAAGTTTCTTCGCAACGAGGTCGGTGTGGAGTCTCCACAGTGGGAGCTCACGCAGAAAAAGCCCAGACAAATTCAGAACTAAACAAACTATTACGAAAAAACGTACTTAAGCCAAGAAAATGCAATTTTTTAATTACGTAAAACTGAATAATAATAGTGCTTCTTCATTAATATTACTCGAAATGTTCTAATTAAAACAAAATTTATTGAACATTCGTAGGTAATAAGTCCATTACACTTAACAAATATTACTAAAGTAACATTCCTACATAGTATCATTGACAGAAGCACTTGCATTCGAGTCGAACGCCAATTAGTTGGTTTTGAACTCAACTGAGAATACATCACTAGCCAATAATTTTATTTGTGGCAAAATGTCTTTCAAAACCCTAACAGGTTCTTTAATAGGCATGTAATACGCATTGTTGCTTTCTTTCTGTTCCTATTGGTACTACTGTAGTTATGTCTACCGATTTCGAATATTAATAATTTCAACTTGTCGTACAAACTCTTATTGGGCTGTTCATTTTTATACAATTTTGATATGACAGCTAACGCACACTTTCACAATCCATTGGAATTACGCGCTGTTCTGGCTGCCCATAATTGAAAGTTGAGAACTGGGAAGGTCAAAGTTTCTCATGATAATAAAGGCATAAGAACGATGTTCCCAGATCGTCACCTGCGAAATACATCCTTTGAACTTAAGTGCTATTGGAGAAAACAATTGAAGGAACGTTCAATGCGATGCATTGTTGTCGAACTCTCAAGATACAACAATATATGAGTAACAACTGTGATACACAATCACAACAAAAATAAGGAAGCATATGCGGTTTTGAGGTTTTACACTTTAAGGGAATGAAAAACGGAATCGTTCGGTTAAATTCTGTTTAAGTTATTGTTTACTGTGAGAATAACAGAGGATAATTGCATGTTTTCAATTAAAGGGTTTAAAAGAAATCTTAATGTTACTTTGTATTCTTCCTTTGATGATAAAAGTATTGAAGACGCATATATATTGTATACCTATCATAATAAACATATTTCAAGCCATATTTTACGTACATACGTTCATTGCTTTTTACTTATGAATATTGCATTAGAAGTAGTATTCTACACCACTGAAACTGCGAGAACAATTTAGTTCTATATGTATATGGGTTCTACACTGAACCTATCCTTAAATCACATAAAAAAAATTCAAATTTCAAAAGCGTGTATTTATTAAGAAGATAATAACTATAAGTATACCACATCAATGTATGAAATAACTATCATCGAAATATATTACTAATTAATAACACCGCGAAAAGCGAAACGCACAGCCAATTTAAAAACCGCTAAACTACCACTTTGGTTTTGGGATACAAAAGTCGAAATACTTGCGAGATGAGACCTTAGTGGTTACGGCATTTGATATGTAATTAGGGTATTTAATAGCATAATGGTGGCGTAACGGTCCCAAAGAGATTCTCATTGTGTTATTCTTCGACCCGTCGCTTAACGCCACGGCGCCGTAACAACCGTGAAAGGTAATCTAATGTACGTGACTCCAAATTGGCTAAATAATGAAGGTATTAACATAAACTATTATCAAATTAGCATGTTCAAAACGTTTTATTAATTTTTTGTTGCTCCTATCCCGTTGATCTCAATTTCAAAGCGCGCCTTGGAGGAAAGTCAAAAAATAATTTGCAATCACTACAACTATAATTATATATCTACATACGTGAGTAATCGTGAAAGTGAAAAACGGATAATTGGATTTTACTATTACAATCAACATTTATGATCGTGATATGTACCTCGTTATAATTTAGTAACTCTTTAAGGTATCAAAAGATACATTTTAATTTATTTTACAATTCATCTGTACCACAAAAACCTAAAAAAAAAATATATTCAAAATACATAGAAAGATACTGTCGTTTCCAATTGGAACGTCGAAAATATTATACAAAATATAAATCCCAAACCCAATAAACACAACAATATAGTCACAACCTTTCACTTCTGTTAAAAGACAAATCAATAATAATATCACTGTGAACTGTGATCATTATATAATTCGTGAGCCTTTTGTGAAATGCCGGACATATTCCTTGGGCAGGTGTGGTCGGATGTCGAGTAGCGGGCCCCGCGACGCTAATGAACACAATGAAGACGTATTCCTACGACTGTATCCGGCGTTGATCGATTGATTTACTCGCTGCCACCGCGCTCGAGCTTTTTGTATTCCAATGTGGCTCCATATTTGCATATCAGACCGCGGGGACGAATTTCAAATAAGACGTACGATAGGGGCGCGGCGCACGATGCGCTAGATACACGGCTTAGTTGACGGATATGACAATTCAAAGTTTTTGTCGACGATAAATTACGTCGTTCAAGAGCATGCAAACGTCGATGCGATCGGAAATTATCGGCAAATGTGTATTATGTCATTGTGTGTCTACATCAATTGGTTTCTTTACGATAAAGATAATAAACAATCAAAAATACTGTTGAGATTTTACCTCTACATCGTGTATGAAATAGAATTATTTCAGTTTAATTTTTTTTTTAAGATCGAATCAGGTTTGTATTTGTAGGTGTTTATTTATGTAGTCATAATTAATTAAGTAAAAAGTTATATTGAACATAGCTTGAAATAATAAATTATTTAATCATAACGTTGAATAGAATTGCAAAATATAAAATTAATTAAATCTCCTAATGTGAAAATCCTTCACTTTGTTTAGACAATTCTGGAGACATTACAAATTTCTTGTTGGATTCACCCGCAAAAATACTACACCTACCATAGGACAATATTTTGCATATTCCAACTGAAACTGTGATGCTTAAAGGCACACATTAAGGAACGAACCATTAAACATCTTCAGAAGTATTAACATTTCTGTTTCAAGCATAACTCCGACTCTACCTGCTGCTATTATCGCTTACTGCTGGTCTGTATACTGACAACGACGTCCAAACATCAGACGTAAATTCCTTAAAAACAATAACAACTAAATCTCAATATACCTAATGTAATGCCCGCATTAATTAAGACTAAAAGCGTCATACAACAATCGGCATACAACACGCGTCATAACAATTAGGAAACATTACAGCTATTGTCATAGCACACAACACTACACCAAAGTGCACCACGTACATTGACAGACCGTATCTTGACAAGGAGACATGAACACTCGTGATCGCACGTCGCTATTCCCCGCCAACTGTACGGTTTATTACGTGACAAGTGCCGAGTCATGTTCCAATGACAATCTAACGTTGCCATACAATGAGTACTTACAATAAATGGTAATAGTCAATAACAATATGATCTAAAAGATTTTCACTATAATAGCCGTACACGTGAAAATACGATTTTTCTCATTTTTGTACATAACACGACTGTATTTCCCCGAATGGGTTGGTAGAGGAGTGTAGCAGTCCCAGTGCCAGTTGTGTTATACGTACTACGTGATAGGAGGTACCTACTAATATACACCGGGCACGGATCACTCCAGGAATCACATTTATTACAGATACACACCATAAATATTCAAACAGAAGCAGAATGAATCTTTGAAATTCAAAAATATTAATAATACGTCATCAACTAGGCCCCTTCCGGTGTGTTCCGCCGGAGATCCCGGAGCCCTCCTACTAGCGCAGATGAAGGCCACCGGGGGGGGAGGGTTTAGAGCAGTAGAAATCCCACACAACCCGGTATTTCTCCCAGGATTCGGGTACCTATTGAAGGTTTCCAACTCGATAACAAAAAAGGCCCCTTACGGAGTGCACCGAGTCTAGCTTCGCAAGCCTGATGTACGTATATCTTTTAGATTCTTCTTTTAATCATAGTTTATCTGATATAAGAAAATTTCTTCATTCATTCTTTAAAGAATAATGATATTGAATAAAAAGCTACTTGTATTTTATAAAACTATATAATATCATATTTTTAAACTCTTATTATGCATCTTATATTTGATAAGCGTCGTAATTATGCAAAACGATATAAAACTGATATGTTAATTCGTTGCCGGGACGATTTAGCACCCCAACCTATTGTCAGACATTTGTTTAGCGGAGGGTTAGCTATCGGAACAATCTACAAGGCGTATCAGACCCTCTTTAGATATTCCTTTCATCAAATACCACTAACACTGTTAATGACACGAATATTTATATAAACAACTTCGTGTGATTATAAATTTTATACTAATTAGCAATCTACTGTCTCGTGGAATATATAATTTGTCTCATTACATAACTGGTAATGATATTATCATACTTATACGGTTTTTAGTGCTCATGTTTAACATCAATTTAATGCGATAAATCCCACAACATTTGTAATTTCATAAAGAATACGCTTATCAATTTGCGAATGTGAACATATTTATTTATTTCAGTCCCACCAATGCGTTGTATAGGAGTTCTACACAAGACTGAGAAATCCCGATTGTTTTTGCTACCTTCATCTGCTCGCGTTCGCATCATCAGAAAAGACGTAAAGTTTAAAAAGCAGAATACTTTTTGTGAGTTTCTTTGATTAAAAACAATTCACAAGAAACTTAGCCACGCGTGACATATTTTTTTCCCGTGAATTAATTATTTACGCATTTGTCAAAAAATAAGTAAAAATTACTGGGCAGAAACTATTTAAATCAAATTATGTGTTTAAAGTAGGTAAGTCCTTCACGGGGTAGATGGAAAGCACCGAGGGCCAAATATCACTAGATAACCAAATATTTTACAGACATCACATCCTTCTGCGTTTGTCGTTCCCTTCATACATTATTTATTTAAACCAATGCAGCTAAGTCTTTAAAACCCAGCACTCTGATCGAATCGGACCACTAATGTATTTATGGATATACGTGCTTAACTCTTTTTTCGAATTTGAATACATTAGGCCCCTAACTTACTTATGACAAGCTGCTAATCATATTCAAATGCACACCTTGCGATATTTTGACCGACACTTAGAAATTTAAAACATTGGTTCCTAAGGCACGTTATTATTCAAAGGGGTGATTTAACTAAAAGGACTCAGATGAGCTGCCCCGACAGGTGTCTCTGTTCCGTTGCAATTAGTTTGGGGTCTATTTGTTTTGTTACCGTAGAACGAATGCTATCGTGTACTGAAATGCAACATAGAAGTAATAATTTATTGGAGAACGACATCAAATTGTAAGTATTAAATGTATATACATTTCGACGATTTTGGTCACAATGCTTTACATGCTAATTTGTTAGTTCACCCTGAATGTGCGAAGTGTATGCCTATGTATAAATAAATTCATATTCGTATTGAAAAATGAAATGCCTTATATTCCTGAATAGTTCCTTTATACACAGTTCCGGGAACAGGATAATTTTGTCAACTGCACAGCCGTTGGCAATAAGAAAAGTCTTAGTTTTTCTACGCTCCGTTTAATTTAACAAAAGTGTAATAAAAGTTAAAGAGTCAGTTCAGGTCTATAAGTATATTTGTAAGGATTTCTCCTCTCCTTTTCTTTATGGATCCTAGCGTGAAGATATTACCTATAATAATAGCATTAACAATACGAGTACGTTGCTGCAATCGCCTACGTACCTACTACCAAAACGAAAGTTAACTTATAAATATGAAAAGATAAAAAATACGTTTTTATTACCGTCAGTGAGGGTTGTCCCTTCTGAAGCAATTAAAACATCATCACTCTAGTCCCTAAGACCAGAGCGTGACGATCGCCTTACATATCTAATTCATACTTTATTATAGCTATTAAGTAACTCACATTCCTTAGGACAGTCGCGTATCTGAAGTCAGTATTGGAGTTTTATTGTTGCACACCTTGGTCACAGGCTGTGACCAGCAGTGGAACAACATAAGGTGATGAATTGATGATGATGACATATTCATTTCCTTTATATATATATGTGTGTAATACGGTCTTAAAACAACTTTAAGGATAATCATTAATTCCCATACTAAGCATTTCAACTTAGGAAACCGAACTGTATCTGACCGGGTGACCGAATCCAGGACCTCGCAATAAGCAGTCGCGCCTTTAACCATTTAATCAACAAGACGTTCAATAATACATTATTGAAATAAATTGACAATGTTTCGGTTTCAAAATTTATTTTTAGTTACATTTAATCCCTTTGATCAACCCTTTAATCAACCCCAAGCATGATGTTGATAATCGATGCTCTACACAACCTTGCATTAAAAAAAAATTAAAACTTATAGGTATACCTAGACAATTTAATGTAAAAAAAAACACATTTGGGTTCAGTTTGTCTCTAATTCTTAAGCCAGTTCAAACTATTTAAGAATTCTTAATTGTCCATCACAAATGGTCCAAATTAAAATTTTATATTTTATTAACGTATTTGTAAATTTCAAGGAAGGCATTTATTGATGAGAGATAAGCGTAACGGGCTGGCTGTTGCGGCCATTGTTTTAAATACGATGAGAAAAACCGTTTCATTCCATTGCTAATGTTAACATGTAACGGTGTTTTTAATTTCTTTTTAATTAACCTCCAAATGTGTACAAATTATTTCGTGTTACTTAACAGTAACAAATATAAAGCGCAGGTTGACAGCCTACATATATTATATATTAATATTGTAATTTTAAATATTGTTTCCACTACCGTTGCAGCAAGTGATAATATATTTTAAAACTCAAGTACCTACATCGATTTGTGCTTATGTAAACGATTTTGAAAATATCTCAAAAAAACGCGCCTAACGAAATTAAATCGGGTAATAAATAACATTTCAATTCGATTAGTTGAAGTCAATTATTCGGGAAAAAGAATTTAAATTTTATTTTATTATTTAGTAAGTACAATATTAGGGTAATGAATGCTTTTTAATTCGTTTCTATTAACATTTTATATTTTGTAATAATAACGCGTCTCATTTATTTATTGATTTTTTAAGGCAAATATAATCGGGACTAATCAACTATTTAGCGCTGTTCTAGAACAAAGTAGGCGGCCATGCTAGATAAATATTTATTATCAAAATATACGGCTTCGTTCCCAGCGTTTTGTTACAGTCCCTAGGTGTGGCTAAGCAGTAACAAGAGCCGCATTGTGCGAGCGGGCCAATGGGGGCCGCAATAAACGCTAATTGCTATCGTGGGGAAAGCTCACCAATGACTGAGCATTAAGGGCCTTACATAAGCTATATGAAACATGAACGGCCACCTGGTAGATAGGTACCTACTGATAAGTACCACGTTCTTTATCCTTATCATCGTACATATTTAACGAGCTTTTTATATACTTGTACATATATAACTAATGTTTAGTATACTTCACGACATTTACGTTACACTTCTTAATGTCAATGAATTAACATCTGGTTTAAATGTATGTAAATGATTTCACACTTTTTTTAAATTCTCTTCGCTGTTTCGCTATCAGTGCGCCATTTTATCAATAAAATTGTAGAACAGTACAATGGTCAAAAATGAAAAAGGAAAATCATTCACGGATATAGCGTCTGAAATTAAAATATGTGTCCCTTGTATCACGGTAACTCAAGCAGTTTTATGTAAAATGCTGTGTAATACAGATAAATCGGTCACCAATAAGTATTATTTTTTTGTAATGTCCTTTCCGGGATGGCTAGCTGAACGGTTCGAGCTCCCACCCTAGCCGCTCGCAATCCGGAAGCGTCCTTTTAGTCGCCTCTAACTACATGCATGAGATACAGTTGCTTGTATTTTAGATAGTTATACTGTTCTGACTTTATGTCTACTGGTCTGACTTAATACTTGTATGTCTCTGACGGTTATAAATAAAAACGTAACATTTCACCTCTATTTCCCCGAAGAGCTAGACAGAAGAATGTAGTACATTGGTACACACTTTCCACTGGTTTTGACATAAATATGTACATTAGCTTTTATATGTCATCCTAGGTATGATATATTCGTATAGACACATATTATATATTTTAGTCAATTTAAGTACTTAAATTGGATACTTCGGCTACTGAGCAGTTTCCAGCTGCCCATAGCTAGAGTTTGCACCGCCATATAACAACAATAATATTATAGTACAATTCAATTCAAAGAACTTGCAGTTAAATAGGGGAGTGTTCACCAATGGGTAACCATTAGGGGCCAATTACATAGCTTCAGTGGGACGTGCACCCTTGGTAGGATTAGTCAATTTTAACATTTATCTTTAGCTATAAAAAAACATAATATTACGCCAACAATCTTCTTCTCAAGTTTTACCAGTTACGTTTATCCTTTTGTTTGTTAATGTATTGCACTAGTATTTCAAAGAGAATTATGTAAACGCTTGTAAAATCATTACTGCAGCAATATTTAAAGACATTGAATTTTTTAAACAGAACATTATTATTATTAGATGTTATCATATAACGCGATGACAGGCTTACCGTGATAAGATACATATTAACATCATCATAATATGTGGTATAATTTACTTCTGGAGAAAGGCTTTCCTTAGTAGTTTCTACCCATAAACCGCACGCTGAGCATTTAACCGTGTGTAGGTATAGAAACTGGAGTATACCACGACATGCCAGCGCCAGACTTAGACGCTTTTTAAGAAACCCTGGAAACGCGGCAAGGGGTCGGGGGATGTATTCTATCACCGCCCCGATAGGGAGGATACATATAACGCATATTGACTAATACTTTTCCTGACCTCAACATATATTTTCTAGGCAATCTCTATGGTCTATTCCATAATAAAAATATGATTCATGTAACAGATGAATGACTTGTAATGCACAAAAAATCGAAATTTGAGACAAGTTATGTCATACTTTAAGACAAAACTGGTCCGGCGGTGAATTTCAAAGAGAGATTATATTTCAAATTTATGCTAATTGTTTACCGTAGCTTATGTGCACCTCGCCACAAGCCATTGTACCGAACGAACAACGCAACAGACCACAGAGTTAATGCTCGGACATTCGTTAAATTATTTACAAAATTTTAATTTTTTGCTCAACATCGCTTTCAACGTTATAAGGACTGCCTGCGCTGCAGACGAATCAAAAACATTGTTACGTGAACGATTTAAAAGATTCCTTCAAGATTTACATAAATCAAATATCAACGCCACGTCACGTCTGCAATCCTCGAAAGGGTAGGCAGAGAAGTTTAGTATATCCCCACGTTTCACGAGTTACGTTTAAGTCCCATGGGACAGATGGTGAGTATATCATATATATTAGTAAGTATATTATATTTACCTACTTTGAAATGTATATCACCTATTACTGGTGAACACTAACAAAGCCTAGTTAAAATATTGAGTATCATATTCTAAGTCGTATATTCGTCTTCACGCCGAATCCTATTTTTTACCTCATTACGAAACTGTAAGCCATTCGGACGCTTTCTTAACGATAGCTCTACGATTTACTATGCAATAGAGAAAATCTTGTTAAAGTTTGGTTATATAAAATATAAGTACTTATAGCTTTTTTATATACATAAATTAGCGTAGGACGCCGTCCAACTAAGTGCAGTGACGATAGACGCAGTATCTGGCAGTGGTTCAATGCGAAAAGCTGAAGATCGAGGTCAGTGGCGTGCCATTGGAGAGGCCTATGTCCACCAGTGGCCAGGAGTAGGCTGATGATGATGATGATTATAGGGTTTTTAATAATTTTCTCATATGCAGAGAAAAAGCGCTGTAAAATATAATGCATCAAACACTATAATTAGTCCACAGCCTTTCACTCAGAGACCGTCTTACTCTTTGTAAAAGAAAGACTACGGTCCTAGCTTTCGTTCTGACCCGTGTCCAACAAAAGAGCGTGAGAAGGGTTGATAATGATTATGATTGTTATAAGTACGTATTATAAGATATATGTCGAGAAAGGACCATTCTATCGCAGCTCGAGCGGTGTGACACGGAAGCCCGCTACTGTGCGCCTCCATTGTGTCAGTGACACTCTCAATCGGTTACCACACTTGTTCGTCGCGCTCCGACGCCAAAGGACGCCGCACCATTGTCAGCTGTCCACACAGCGAGCGTCTAACTCGCCGAAATGTTGCTCACTGAACGTGATCCAACTGTTACGTACCACCTGACTGACCACTACCTCAGCGAACAGCTCACCAACATGGGTTACATCTTAAAACATATTTAATACTGTTTCTCACAAAATGATACAATCGCTTACGAGATTTCAACTAATTATTAATATATTGCAAAATAAATATATTAGGGTACTAATCGTTTCGGCTATACGATGCACATGGATTTGGGTGATTTATTAAAAATAATTCACAGAGAATATACTGAAAATGTATGTGTTTTCAGTATATTTGAATAATACACTAAATTTATACCTATAAATTAGGTTGTCACCAGTACAGTTTTTTGTTAAGTAACTTGCTTTTGTAACTTTGATGAAAAAGAAATGCCCGAGCAATATTTAAAACACGCGACAAAGGAATGCACATTAATCATAACATCAAGTTAATATTAAATCACACCACTGATTCTTCGTCACAAATTCTTATCTCACAATACGGGGAGATAATTTACGACGTAAAAAATAATAAACAATAGACGGCAATGTGTCAAAATACGTTTACATAATAAGATGAGCATTGAAAGGGACGGTCGAAAGAGAACCACGTACACACGAGACACAAAAGATGTTGCGGCCGCTGATTGAAGACAAAAAATACTATGAACTTCTGAAGCAGTTAATAGGGACCGTACACAATAGACCCCAGCGGTGGCATGGGCCTTGAATGATGTCACCCTACCAATTCATCTTGCTGAGGTGTCTGCGGTGGAAGCGTCCTTTCTATAGACGTCCTTTGTCATAGTTTTAATTGTTAATGTCACAGCCTTACTCCATTATGTATACTAATATCGTAAACGTTTTTAATGTCTATTAGAATATAATACATGCTAGTATTAAAAACTAATTAAGACCCGATTAATGGCATCTTTACGTGTTAGTAATATGCATTTATTATCTACCAACGTGTGCTCAAAACGACATGATTTAAACAACAAAATGAATACCTCCGGTCTCAAACGATATTTTGACTGTACCTAACCTACTTGTGTTCTTAAATCATTTATATGATCTTTTATTCGGCCTGTCAAGAAGTCTCGAGGCATCCGTAGTCTTGCTATTGGAATCTTGTATTCAAACAAAGATGGAGCAGACGGCGCGAGTTCAGTCGGACAGGTTACAAAAACTAAATCATGTTATTATTTACATTTGGTCATTGGCAATTTATCAACATAACGCTCGCAATGTACGTCAGTGGAGTCTTTTGAGCCAATCATTGATAAACTCATAAAGAAACGCTACTAATATAAATAAATGTTGAGCGATATTTTAATGTCCGGGTGGCTCCAATATAGTAGAGAGGGCTTGTTTCAAATTTAAACGTAAAATTTAAACGATCTAAAGAAATGGATACAGAATACTTTGTTTGAAATGATAAAATCATATTCACAATTTTCGGTAATTACTACACAGAAACTAACTGTTTAAGTATATTTTTAATGATACAAAACAGTTGCAAGAAGCTTAGAAGACAAGAACGTAACATGACAACGCGCCCATATTCCCCGAAGCAAAAGCAACAGGAATTTTAGACACTCCCGCTATTTACATGTTACGTTATACCTCCGTCAAGAGCTTGCTTAAGAGAAGTTTGCTTTTATTCCTGTACACAGTCTCATTCCAACTATATAAGCCCGTAATCTGTACGGACGTGAGCGCGCGCGCACAACAAGTGAACCTAACAAGCAAGCGGCAGTCTCTTTAACACTGAGCCTAAATTATAACCACCAATAAGTAATCACTCATCATAGTACTTTATTTTACACATCATCAGACGATGCCCCATATTTTGGACCGTTTTGAACGTGCCTGGACTGATAACCGCCAATGACTCATGATTTGTTAAGTTTTATTTTTATAAACATTCGAACGGCCATTATGTTTGACAGATGGACAGGCTTAGATGCGTACATTAAACGTACATATGTAATAAAATAATACTTGTAACTATACTGACAGGTATAGACGAAGTGTTCCTCAATGGCCAAGTTCTGCCACGAATAAGCAGGACTTTAGGTTATGAAGGTATTTACTACATATGTACCTACTTAGTCTTAGAGAAGCACATTGTGTTCCGACTCGCGCAAACACAACCTCAATCTTATTCGAAATTAACACAAATATTTATGGAATGCAAATATCTTTGAATGACGGAACTAAAACACTAACAAACAGTTATACGTCTAATTTATTTGTTGTAATAAGTATACTACGAAATAAATAATGTATTGTTGGAATATACATATTATAATATTTGAATCATTGCTCGTGGGTTAAAAGTTTGCATTCACATTGTACAGAAAACGGTCGCAAAAATACAATTCAAGTTAATTCCGCTTTATAAATAAACACCGCAAAAATAATAACTATGTCGTAGTATTATAAGTCTATATCAGTAGTCCAGTAACGAAGGAAACTCGATCGTAATTCATTAAACTTTCAATGTAAACGATCTTGAGGTTTTTATGTCAAAGAACATGCGTTTATAAAAAATATCCTCCGTGCTACTGATTGACAACAGATTCTTATGCCTGACATTGGTAATGTGGACGCTCATAATGTAATGTTTTATTAATTCAATTTAAGATATTTATAACATATGTTACATATGAAGTTTTTGATTCGGTGCACTTTTTAACGGTGACTTTTAACTATGCCAGTTTACAAATAAGCCTTATACCTTCAATGCTTTTCGTTGATTTATCGCTCTCTGCCTACCCCGAATGGTATCCAGCGTGACAATATCATAATAATAAGTAACAAGTAATTTGGAAGCAGAGCGAAGGTTTTCAAAGTATGAACTTTGGAACGACACGAGCAAGGAATTAAGTCTGACAGTAAACAGAGGTGTAACTCAGCGATGTTCGTGCGCACGGAGCGGAGTATCGACAGGATAATGGACCGAGAGCCGATCGCTGCTCGATTTATTCGAGACCGCACCATCTATCGTTTGCTTTACAATGATAATAATCGTATCATTACGCGATGGAGCGCCCTTTGGTACGGACGAACCGTTCTTTGAAAAGTTGTCGATATAAATTGTTAAACATCCAGAATTTTTCACCAATCCTGTAAGCTTCATCGTCATCACATTCTAATAAGCTCCATCGCACCTTGTACTACCTACTACCTTTATCTAATCATATTATATACATTTATTTTTAACATAAATCTAAAGGAAAATCAGGGTATTGCTCTAATTCTATAATCAACGTCGCAGAAAATCGGAGTCAAGGTATAAAAATATAAATGCTTTGTTCCTCTAAAAGCAAATCCGATTTCATAAGTACCTACTGTAAAAGCATATTATTGTTATTATTGTCGTATTGCCCTGTTATTCGTTTACTGTACATCCAAAAATAGGCATAACGCATTGCCAAATGATGCTTATAAAAAAATAACTAAGAATATATTGTCGATAGTATATACTGGACAACGTCCCTATCCGAGTAAGAATATGCTGGTAAAAGATCCGGCCGGTGAAGGCTCACTCAACGGGTTCAAAAGCCAACTGCGCAATTTGTAACCTTCAACATAGATAAAGTAACGCCATAAAACCTCCACCGCTGACTTATAACCGGGATGAAGCGTACATATTGCTGATACATCTCGGCCGTAACTTTTAAATTCCGCAATGTTTCCCTTCAGTTACCGTTATCATGTGGATAAAAGTTGTTAACAAATTTTTTTACGCGAGTATTAATTTTTCTAAAAGCGTTTGGCCACGATCACATCTGATGGAAAACGCAGATGCGTTCTAAGACGAACCACGCATGCTTAGGAACAGCCTCTTTACCGTTGCTTTGATGACTCCTAGATTAAATATATGTATAACAGGAAACCAGACGCTGACAAAGTATTTCACTCCTTGACTGTCTGGATAAGGAGCGTCAAACTAAACCGTTTTGTTCTGGTAATTGGGATATCTACCAGATAAGGGAGGTGCCTTGCCATGCGTTTTGATTACAACATTCTTGATTAAGTTTTAATACAATGATTATTGTAGGATAACCTAGGTATACGTAATTCGCTTTATTAACGATAACAAAATAATCATTATAAGTTCTCTTATACGTACTATTATAAAGTTTTTGTCGCTCCTATACACTCACGAGTATACATATACGTAAATCACAAGTTTTACCTGAAACAATCTCGCCTCCTTTGCGAATTGACTGATAGAAAATACCAGTAGACATTAGCCCGTCTTTTGTAACCTACCTTTAATTTTAATAATGAATAATAAACAAATAATAAGCTTCTTTTGTAGCGGTCATATTGGTAGTTTCGTCAGTCGCCACGGCTCGTAGAGCGGGTTGGCGGTTGCAATGAATGTTTGTGATACACAACATGGAAATATGCACACCATACACACCATGCTGCGGCCCATCTCCTGGAATGTTACCCTCCCGCCTTTTACGATTCCTGTGATTTTAAAGAGTAATGCTACCCTAAATCGGCAGTACATGACTAATTTAGACTACT
This sequence comes from Parelbella macleannani, assembly GCA_018245755.1. Classification (NCBI taxonomy): domain Eukaryota; kingdom Metazoa; phylum Arthropoda; class Insecta; order Lepidoptera; family Hesperiidae; genus Parelbella; species Parelbella macleannani. The sequence continues at coordinate 402 of DWEE01000440.1, read as the reverse complement.
ACGTTTTTTTTGTCCAAGAAAAGCTTCAGTTCTTCGGCCACTGAGAGCCTCGACTAGACGCAACGACACCACTAAGACAAAGTTCTGGTATCAATATGTGGCCAACGCATAGTGACTATGATTTTTTAGTTAAGACCGGACACAAGATTTGTGATTAATTTAATAAGTTATAACATGGTACATTTATGAAAATATCGATAGAAGAACAACATTGAGTAAGTCGTAAGCCATAGTTCGAAGTACTCGTCGCTAAGGAATCCCTAATATACGAGTATGCCTGTAGGAGAGAATATCAAATTCGTTTAAAACCATCTTCCTTATTTGCATAATAATAAAAAAATAATAATCGACCCATTTGTCATTCCACTGTTGGAATATGGGTCTCCTCTCATATTGAGAGGG
>DWEE01000439.1:0-17357 GCA_018245755.1 Parelbella macleannani | reverse complement strand
ATGAGTACAAGGGCTTACGTAGTGCCCAGTCTTCTTTGCCACTCAACCCTGGCTCATGGAGATGTCGTGCGATAGAGGATATCAAAATATTCTCAGTAAAAATAATCTTGAATTTCCTTTAAACATATGTCTTATTATAAAAAGTCTCCGAAACCGGGGTATGTACAAAGGGTGATGAATGTAAAAGGAGCAAGTTAAGTCTTTAAAGATAAAAATAGTTGGCATTCTGTGCTCCCTGCCCAGCTCGTAAGGGACCTAGCGATACGATAATCATATTACAATTATAGTAATTATAGTGTAAATATTCGGTTTGTGAATTTGGATCTAGTCCAATTATTTGCATCAGCCATGTTTAGAAATTGCCGTTGTGGTTGCAAGAACCTAATCGGCATTAACTTACGACACCCTTAGAGGCACTGGTCGTTAGTATGTACATATTTATCGTTAGTCAAGATTTGTCTTTTGGTGTCATGGGGCGATTTTATAAGGCGACTTGGTCTTATAACACACTTCGTAATGACTGTAATAAGGCATATCGCTCTGAGGTAAATGTGTTAAATATTAATTATCTTTTTTCAATGCTTGTTTTTATGTTGTTATTATGTTCTCACGCCATGTAAGTACTTCAGCGGGTAGGAAGAGAACACCGAATTTCAAATACCTCTGTCCTTAAAGACAACTATATTTACCCTTTACGTAATTAATATTTTTAACGGTATCAACAGCTTTTAATCTTGTGTTAAGAGTCCGTTCATTAAGATAATTACTGTAATTACCTACATTTATTCTGCAACTTAAGATTTCGCAAAACCTCCTTAAAATAATTTTTCAACGATTTGATTCAGTAGAGCTGTTGATTTCAGTGCTAGCTCGATACCATCTTGTATTCTTTAACGTCTCCATAATTTAAAGAGTTAAGGAAATATATTAAATACAATGTATTATATGACTACAACGTATCATTTATGTTACTAAATAATTATATAATTAACAATAATTTATGCATCATATAATCAATTCGGAAGTAAGTACCTATTACAAATTTCGTTTTTACGGCTGCCATAAAAATCAATGGTATAAGGTCTGGAGAAATATTGAGTAATTCACAGAGATTTTTTGTATTGTTGTTAATTGGCCTAGTTGATGGAAAGTGGGACTACCTACCACACACCATTGCCTGCCGTAAAAATACAGGGGTAGTCTGACATTATGTTATCCATCTCCTTGGTCTAGTAACTTAGGTGAAAATTGCGAGTACTCGTCCGCCTACTCTTTCGCAAAATTACATGGCGCGATGACATACTCATATGATGTTTAGTAAACAACGAAAGCGTATAAAAAAAGTAGGTACATTTGTTGTTTCTTTTTTTTATCTAAATATATCAATGTAATGTTAGTGGATATAATTATATTATACCGGCACTCTCACCGTGGCCAACAAGTTTTGTATCCTTTCTCATTAACATCAACACACGAGTAATATCCTGTCGTATAAAAAATAGGAAACGATAATAATCACAGATGTTACAACACTTTGTGAAAGGGTTTTTGTCATTAATTTCTATTATGTATCAAAGCGTTTCTGGATGTGCATATCTAATATGTACCTATAACTTAGTCTTGTTTGAGGACAGACCGGGAATATCATAGCAAGCATTTATATATACTTAGATACCACGCAAAAATAGTTACTCATATTTTGAGACATAAGCAAAGATTGTCTCGCCGCACTGGTGTATTGGTTACAAACCCGACTGTTAAGCAAAAGGTCCTAGGTTTGATCTTCGGATCGGGCAAAGTAATATTGAGTAATTCTAATAATTTCAAATTAGAACTACTCAATATTACTTCTCTTCTTCTGCTCTTTCTGCTTCTCAAACTTCAATTAAAATATTTACTTAAATTCGTCTTTAATAAACGTAATTAGCTTACATTGGTAGTTATCATGAATTCGCTGTTAATTGTGATTAGTACGCCTTTTAAATACCATGTTTCTATTGGAAATTGGTTATACGTGGTTTTATATAATTATTTCTATGATTTTTCGGTAGTTCAGAGTTTTAATCCGTACCCGATGTACCTACTACATATGTGAGTAAACTCACCCATCCCATCAGGGAAAAGCAGGCTTGATATGATGCTTATGTTATTTTTTACTTTGGTTAATGAACAAAACTCATTTTAGCAATATTTTTTTTTTAATAATATTCCTAAGAAACACGTAGGAATATTGCAGGTGTCAGAAATTCATAACCTCCGTTGAATATAACCGGAACTGCATTACAGTTTTTTTTAACTACTGCGATATAGAAACATAACAAAAAACGTCAGTAACGTTTCCTCAACTTCCTACTTCGCAAAGGTCTCTGTTTCTACACCGGAGCGTTTACTATAACGCGCAGAAATTAACTAGTCACCTCGTCGTGAAACAAGCTAGTAGGCTGACTCCGTGCTAAGTTTATTTCTATGTATTTAAAACTATTAATGATACCTGTAATCGCATCATCTACTACATTTACTGATCGTTGCATTTTATGATGATATGAGATGCTCGCGAAACAGTTATATTCTTCAATGACATTTTTAGATTCACTTTATTCATTGATAAAGATATATTCAGGGAGCGGTAGCAGTTTTCCGCGGGGTCTCATTAAAGAGGCGTTATATTAAAAGTACCTGACGGCTCAGGACATTTACTTACTGATTATGTCAAATGAAACAATGTTTTATTTGTTCTACACGCACTTGTACTATTCAAAACGCGTTCCTATAATAAACGAATTTTATAAGCAACTTTGTTTTCATAAACAACATTTTATAAAACTACTTACGAATCGTTTTATAACATTTCTGTAAACTATTTTGGACTCATTTTATTAATTCCAGTTAAAAGTTATACGGGTTTCAGCATTAAAGTTTTATGTGCCCTCTAGTAGTTAGGTACTGGATTGAACTTTGAATGACTGTTTGAATATTTTAAAATATTTAGTTGCCAGTCACACAGAGTATGGCTAAGTGGAGCACGGCTGGTATCCTTGCGTGATACATTATAGTGTGTTGCGCAATGTAAAATGTATCAGATAATATTAGGACCGCTGTTCTGGTATACATTGTCACTATTTTACCTACTCGTAGACCTTTACATTTACGTGATCTTGCTCCTTCTTGTAAATGTATGAGAGCCTGAATCCAGCCAATGCCTAATGACAGAATGTTAACTAAAGTATAATATTACGATTAGACAATGCTGTGGGTTTTTAACATATTTAATTTCTAATAACTTCGATATGTCACCAACTACTAAGAAAATGACTTCAACACTCCACAAAGAACAATACTTGCTGTCAAGGGACTCATCTGGATAAGAAAAAATGTAGTTACATAAAAATTAGAACTAAACCAGTCTTGTAGTAACCATCAATTATGTTCAAATTTGAACTTGACTTTGAAACAACATCTTCGGGAAATTGTTAAACGTGGGTATTAATCATCTATCTTCGTCAAGTCTTTTCGTTACCGCGACCACAAAGGCTGAAGACAAAAGTCTTCAATGAGTGCGTCCTACCTGTCATGACTTAGAGCCGAGACGTGGACACCGGCGGTGCGACTGGTCCACTGATTTAAACTCACTCAGTGAGCTATGCTCGGCGTCTCTCTGAAGGATCGCATCAGAAAAGAGGCGATCTGACAGAGAACCAAAGTTATCGATATGGCCCAAAGGATTAGCAAGCTAAAGTGGCAATGGGCTTTTCACATCTGTCCCAGAACCGATAGTCACTGGAGCAGACGTGTTCTGGAGTGGAGACCGGGACTTGGCAAACGTAGCGTAGGACGCCCTCCAGCCAGGTGGAGTGACGATATACCCAAAGTGGCTGACAGTGGTTGGATGCGACGAGCTGAAGATCGAGCTCAGTGGCGTGCCATTGGAGAGGCCTATGTCTAGCAGTGGACGGGAGTAGGCTGATAATGATGATGATGATGATTAGTCTTAACTAAAGCATTATACGTGCATTGTTTTGTACAAAAGTTTTTATGAAGATGTTGTTCAATTTGAGCTTATAACAGGTTTACTAGATTTAATTTCGTTTCCCTATCCATTTTTAATTTTAGTGCTCTCACTTGTGCCAATGTCACTTGTAGTTTGCTTCTGATTTACCCCTATTTTTATATAGATAATTATGATTTGACATTAAAATTTTCTGTTTCGTAAATTATTTTTAACGATTTTATGCAATACACAAATAACTCTAAAAGTATTTTACATTGTAATTATGTAATTTTAAATATTAATTAGATAATTTAATTGTCAATACTCAATTTAGAGAATGTAAAATATATAGATATAGGTAATTAATAATTTAATATGTACCTAATTCACTTTCTCAGTAAAGCTTGGAATTGCGTCTTATTTTCCTTACGTCTTATTTAATGTTTTCATAACATCACGAATTCCAACTAGTCAATTGTTCTAATTACAATTACTTACTGAAAGTCAAGACAATTAATTACATCAAAAAACAGTTTGAAATTTGTTGATATTTCTACGATAATTTTAACTTCATATAAATGGGTAGAACAGTTTGAATCTATACTGTATGTCTTTAAATGCAGAATTAACATAGAAATTTTAATTGTATTTCAGATTGTAGAATCATTATAAATTTCAAAGTGGCCGGTATTCCAATGGAATAATGTTGCATTCAAATATCTCAAGCTGTTGCTAAACTTCCCAGTTACTTTCATGCTGTGCATTGCAGTTCAATATTTGTGTATCGTAGGTATCTGCCTCTGAAGGCCGTGGGAAACCAGTGACAAATAAGGTCGTGCTGAACATAGGCCAACTACTGGAAAATCATAAATCTCAACAAATGGCACGATCTTTAGCGTAATGACAATGCACATTCATTCTACTTTATCCCTTTGTCATGACGTTAGTAAAATGTTTTAAAAAAATTGGCGGGAATTTTTCCTAATTATGACTATTAAAATTACCTACCGATCATCATTAAATATTCTTTTTTTACTTTAAAGAGTATAGTTATATAGTATAGTATATATAGTATAGTATAGTATAGTACTTATACAAGTATAGTTGCAACAATATTGTGTAAAGTATTAAACAACAGTTTCTGTGTTGACCACATTTCTTTAGAACGATGCTAGAGCCTCAGTAACTGTGTAAGTAAATTTATATATAATCAATTCCTGTTTCACGGAAGGCCGGGCTCATGTTGGCTCGCATACCCCTTGTTAAAGATGAAAAGTTTCAAATTATTTCTATGAATGTTTTATATATCACTATATTAAATAAAATTATCATGCATTTATCCTCACGAGTGTGAAATGCCTTTATCTGTGAGCCATTCAAACGTACATTGGCTATAAGTAGGTATTACGTGTAATTTGCAGTAAAATATTTACAATTTAAAGCTGCATATTATTTATTTAACAAGTATTCAGATACTTCATACGCTTGACATTCATGACATGAATAACACCACAATTCACAACGATATTACAATATTTTATATTATTAAGTGGCGAAAAGCATCATATAATTTTTATGCAAATATTTTATGAAAGAACACAAACATCACCTTGAACTGACAACATGAGGCAGCGCTACGTCACGTCCTTACTTCGTAATTGACGTGAGATTGTATGACCATTTTAAATAACGACTGTCGTTCGGAATGAAAATGTTAAGTAATCTATTTTATTGTTTAATGCGACTGATACTGTTCTCAATAGTATAATTTAAACATTATTTTCACTTATGTTCGCAATATGTAGGTACATTTGTAGTAAGGTTTCATGTAAATAAATAAATATTATCTATTAATGTCTTCAATGATTTTCAATTTCTTGTGTCTGCGATCATTTTAAATTATGTCTGAATACATCGAAGGCATTACTAAATTTAAGTTATACATTAGAGTAAATGTGCTAAGAATTATTGGGTTTAATATTAAAAATACTACGATATTCTTTTAAATATTAAAAAAGCTTACCTATACCTACTTTATTTTTAAATGTACGGAATCCTAAAAAAAATTACCATTTTTATTTATTAATATGACATAACTGTTATAATTATAATAAATTTAATTGTTTAATTTTCTCTGGGAAACAATTTTCAGAAACCATTCAAATGAAATTAAAGGCATTATAATGTATCGCTTTATAAGCTTATTGCGAAACAAAAGAAAAAGCGACTCACAATACTCTCTTAGGCACGGTAAACACTTTCTCTTTTAAACCCGACTGGTCAAACGCATCGGTTATAGAGAACGATGGAATATAAGAACGATAAATGCTATTAAACTATAATATGGATCGCACATCACATTCTTATTAATTTAATTATTAAATATCTTTAACCACTTTCTCCCATTTTTGGATATGAGATGTTTCCAGAAATTTATTTCGAATGGCAAGCAATTTTTTTGCCTGATTTAATATATATCCGCTTAAATATGGGCTGTGGATTAATTTTATTTGGCTTAAGTTATGCAAGGTCCAGTCTTTTAAAGACTTAACCTCGATACAAAACATAATTTTATTCTTATTTGGTAATGAGTTTAGTTTTTAAATGAAGACGATTTATTTGGAATGTCTATTAGGAGTTTTTATTAAATAAATGCCTTTTACATGTCTGCATTTTGCAAGAGATACGACTATGTAGAGATTAAGTTGCAATTGACGAAGCCAATGGCTAGCTGGCTGACCGCTAGAAGTGCCTATTTAATCACATTGTTATCTGTGTTTATAATGATAAATAATAATTCAGCAATAACAGGCAAGATAACTGATTCTTATATTGTATGTTAATGAATATTATTTATAATAGAGCTTTGTATTCCTAAAAGTAATTTACAAGCTCGTACGATTGGTAATTTGATATGAGTAATGATATATTACTATGACAGAATTCGTCACCATTTCAACCAGCTATATTCGCTCGGCTAAATAGTTCATATCCATTATATGTAAATAATTGAAAAGAGAGATAAAAAGAGAAGTTTTCCTTACATTCAGAGGAGATTAAAAAAATGATTTTTTTCTTCTCTTTATGCAAGGGTAACGATAAAAAATTCGTGCACGTGCAATATGGAATAGGAAGTTTAAAGAAATTTTCGTTTTATTTTCGGCTAGTTTCGTTCAATTGAATGTTAATAATTATTTCATCAGTCCCATCGTATAGATTTGTACTGATTATATGCGGTTATTAGACACATACCTATGTACCTATATTGTAAGATATAAATTAAATTGTTAAAAGGTAAGCAACATTCGCGCTGTATTGAATTTATAAGTAAATAAACACTGGGGCACGATGAAATATGTATCAGATAAAGGCAGAGCAGGCATTTCTGAAGTGGTGACAGTGTTGGTTGCCCCAGTTTCCTTCGTCGCAGTTGGTCGTATTGCGACAGCGGTGCCCACTGGGCTTGACGACTCGCCGCTCTCCTGCTATGGACTTCCGTCCTGTACTCTTTTATCCTGTATCTGAGTAAAAAAAACACGGTTACCTAAAGTACTTTTAGTAAAAGTTACTTACACATTAACTATTATTATACCATCACGCCAGGTCTTTCATGCGGTAGGCAGAGCACCGTCTGCCAAGTATCTCAATCATTACAGACCGGACATGTGACATTTTGAACAGTAACTGAACAATATTTGAAAACCATACTGTTTGTAAAACTTAAATTAAAATGCTATGATTGTTCCGAGTTTTCATTGTTCTTTTCAATGTAATCTGGTTTCTACATCGCGGCTAACTTTCTTCGTAAGGAACGGAAAAAGACTAATTAAAGTTATTTATATAGCTTTGTACAATACAATTCACACACGAATTTTTCCACTCATAAAATATTATGGTAATTGCAAATATGTATGTGCGGCAAATATAGAATATTTAAGTGACATTTAGATATAATTGACGTTTGTATATAATTTGTATACTTGTATGAAGTAAGTATACCTAAGAATTCAAAAATGGGTGCAGCTTCAACACCATGGCCGCGATAATACCTAAATAAAAGAATTAAGGAGCAACGTGTAAGGACTGTGGTTGGAATCTCAGCACGTATTTCTAGTTATACGAAAAATATTGGCATTTTTAAAATTAAAGATCACTCATTGTCAAGGTGATGGAAAACATCATGAGGAAACTTATACGAGTATGTCAGAACTTCTCCATAATTATGTTCTTTGAGACACGAAGTCCAGTAGTCTGTGGACTAAACACCCTTTTAAAAAAATTCGTGTCTAATGGTAGAATGATAAAAGAATTGATATTGGTTAGAATTACTGTAGCAATAATTTTGTATTATTAACACCAACTATAGATGTTATTTATAATGAAAAGTATTCGATTGTCCTATAGAAGAGGTACTAATGGCTAATGTATAGCAACAATAGATTTTGCAACCGCGCAACGCATGAATTCATTCATTTGTTAAAAATAATTGCGTTAATACATCATAAAACATATTATTACGCGTGCTACTGGTTCAGTGTGTAGAAAGAAGAAGAACATTAAATACTTGAGAATCATTACTAAGTGCCTTGGCCTAGTAAAATACTTTCGAAGCGATTATGATTGTAAATATGATAGTAACATTTGTTAATAGCGAGAACGATGTTTCAGTAGACTATGGAAATGACTTGATTAATAGTATTAAAGACGTCGGTGAAAGGTATTTTCCAATGGGAACAGCACGGCCTCGTGTGTTTACCAAAACACTGTCAATACGGGTAAAGATTCGGGTGTGCCTAATACGGTGTTGCAGTGAATGTGTGGCTTTAGGATTTCGGTACATGATGAGGCGGAACATGTAGACCAAGGTTAACACAAACATAATATGCGCATACTATACATATTAGAAGCCGGTGTTATATTGTTATAGCACTGTTATTGTTAACCATAAAATAGAACAAATATTATATGGATATTAATACTTTTTTTACTTTATGGTATAAGTATTTATTAAGAGTAGGAATTAGTTAAAAGGAGAGAGGATACAAAATTTAAGCCTTAAGCCAAAATGTTAGTTCGGTAAAACAACTGTTAGAAATCATCAGGCATTCAGTCCAGATTTGCTTTGTATTCAACTTTGAGAAATTGAAGTAGAAGCAATGTACTATTACAAGTCTAGTAAAAGTGATACTTTTAGGGAAAGCTGGCATCCTTGGATAATATTGACACACTTAAAATAAAAACTTAATAAAAGTTTGTTTCATTATTATTAACCATGTACATAGGTCACGCCAGGTATCTACGAAGTAGGTAGAGAACATCAAGTGCAATATTTGGGTATTCTTTTCTTCAGTTCTTCGGCGTTTCCTATCAGCCAGAATGATACCTGCTAGCTAAAGACAGCCGTGGAAGAGAAAGTCTTATAACAAAAATCCTATGATGTTTAATATTGGTCCGCGTTTGCGCCTGTATCCATCAATATGCCCCTTGTTGTTGTTGTTGTTATTAAATTATGTATATTATGTTATGATTGTGCATGAAGTATTTCAATTTAGTCTTCATTGTTAATTTTTACATACGTTACGTTACGTGGAAAGAGGCTTTTTGTTATACTTACCACAATAACTGAATAGATATTGTTTCTATACGCAGTTCTGTTCATATTCTACGCTAACCGACATATAATTGAACTTGTGTCTATTATAAATGTTTCGGCTATATCAGTAGATCACCTGAGATACTAGATACTATTAAGCTTCGATAGTATGCCAACATTACGAATGACCTGTTTTATTTTTTATTTACGTATCATTGAAGGCATAGGTAGGTCCTTCATACACTAAAGGCTGTTTGAGGAACTTTTATGGACAGGTACCTACATGAAAAAGGTGCATGAATATACTCGAATGAGGTGCAAAAACATTCAGATGTTGGGCAGTCTGTATTTAGATTGTTATTTCAAATAGCATTAGCAAAAGTGTTATCCATTGCTTATAAATTTCATTTTAATAAACACATGTCGCAAAGTGTTGTAAAAGCTCGGTTGAATGGCCATTAAATGGGTATCATCTTTAGCCGATGTCTCTTCAATCTCACCTAATCGGTAAGCACGGCGGATTACGTAATCGCTAAACGTCTAGTCAGGTCGGTCGTTGTGGTCGAGTTTCGCTTTCACCGTAATAACTTGCTTTCTATAATTTTGGGTAAACAACGTGATGATCGTGCTGTGTGCAGTGTGACACGCAATGACCTGCGTAGACATTAACGTCATGCCACAGCGTGTCTCTTTAGACATAACATAGGTATAACACGTAGATATTAACTAAGCACCTTGCTATAATGACGTAATAACGAGGTAGGTACTAACTGCATAAAAGGTATTTGTTTAATTTAGGCATATTTTTAGAATTATTTGTTGATAGCTAAATTGTCCGTATTGTAGGTAAGTATTGTTAGGTCAAATTAAATAGTAGGAGGGGAAGCGCGTTTCTCGGGAGTGTCACGTTGATTTCTGCGTGTTATATTATAGGTGCCTATGTCATTTGCCCATAATTGCCCAACCGCGTCCATAGCACAGTCATGTACCTACTGTTTTTGAGCTCTAGCAACCATTATACGACCTGAATTATGTTACAATATCTTCTCATATTCCTTAACTGTATATTAAAATATTTACTAATACAAAATTATCAAATTTAATTAATTATTCCATGTTGATCAATGCAATTTGTTAGTTGTATACCGTTTTAAATTTGTTTAATATTGGTCTTTCAAAACTCTTATCTTTTGTGTATGTGGTAATTATTGAAGCTAGCAATAATGTGTTATTCTTGAATGGTTAGCTGTAGGATTTTAGTGTTCTTGAGAAAGTGTATGGACGATGTTTTATATTGACATGAATAAATAAATACCTAATCAGATAAGCATAACGTTACTTATGTATATATGTATATATGTATGTCACACGATGTGATTAACATATGAATAGCAATATGTTTTGTGAATACCCATACTATGTGCATTTAAATGTGCATACATTTGAATTCAATTCTAATTAACATAAGATTTTCGTAAGAAAATATTGTAATTTTATTTATTGAATTAATTAAAAAATTGTATTTGAACGTAAACTAGTGAGGTGTAATGATTTTCTGCAGTAGAAACACATTAAAATACAGGACACTAAGAATAATGGTTCTACATGACCTGTATTAGCCGAGACTTGACTTTATAAATACGCGAGTAAATGAGTCAAGGAAATCTGATGTACGGTTGATCGTATAAAGCCTGCTCAATTGTTCCGTGAAATACTCATCTTACATTCGATTCCAGAGTCAACAGAGTCATAGAGTAGAAGCAGTTATAGGATTCATTCCGAGTAACTCCCCACCTCATTCACGGCCATCTGATCACAAAGTAGGCTCGAAGTGTTAGTTTTTATTTTCAATTAAACAGCTAATAAACTACATACGTAATATATGTATGTTTAGGTACTTACAGATGCTTTTATTTACACCTATACACAGACACAGAACAAATACTTGTCCTGGGTGATAATCGAATCTAGTACCCCCGGTACAGCAGCCAGGTTCACTAAGTACTGGGGTAACAAGAAAGAAAATCAGCAATAAGTTAACTGTAATTTTAACTAAACAATATTTTATAGCAGAACCTTTAAATAATTATCTGTCATATAATTTCGATAGATACCTATTCACACATTTAATAGGTATGCTCGGGTGCTAGTAATTATGAATGCACTGAAGTAGATTTCGATCGGAGATTTCAAGACATTTAATTAGCTTTCTAATATCTCAGTAACATATAGGTACATTAGAGAGAAATTAAATAAGTAGTCACAATGATTTATGAATTATGTTCCATAACAGATTAAATGTTTGTACGCTAATACGAGTAGCTAGTTTAGTCACAGCTGTATTCGAAAATTTAAATACCTACATGTTGTCGATTAAACTACTTTTATTCATATAGCTATTTGCTGCCAGACTGGTCCTAACTCCTCTTATTTTGAAAGATCTGTGTTAATCGTAGACTGATAAGTGGGCTGATGACGATGACGATGATGTTCACATATTTTAAAAATAATGGTAATACGTCGCGTCTTATCATCATTTCTCCTTTTATAGCTTCACTGAAGGACATGGGTCTCCTTATAGAACGGAAGTGTTAGGGCCGTACTGTCATGTTGGTCAAGTGCGAATTAACAGACGGAACGCGTCTTACTTAACATTATAGAGAACTCTAAGACGTGCAAGTTTCCTCACGATGTTTTTCTTCACCGTTACAGCAAGTGAGGTTTAATCCTATGGCGTACATAATCTGTGAAACGCAAAGAAATAACGAGTTAATGTTGACCAAGGTTTTCAACTGTTGCAGATAATTACATAGAAAGCTTAAACGCATTTTAATAACCACGAACGGATATCAACAGATATAGTTCCTTGTAGGTATTAAAAAGTGATCTAGACAGATTAAATGATAAACTACTTTAACATTGAAATAAAATTCGTGCGATACAAAATGTAGTTCAAGTTATTGGTCCTTTATTGTGGTCTTATTATCAGCGTATCGCAGTGCACTGTTGGACATTGGCGTTCCCTGGCACTTGCGCACTTTCATAGGAGGTAGGTACCTACTTCCCTATAATCACCTCGCTCGATTTGCATAATCATATTCAACATAATCATTTTTAACATCATTAACCCTTTTTGTCGATAGAAGGATTGACAAAACGGTACACTGGCTACTCGCGTCCCGTGGTTTCAGAGAGAGATAAAACATAATAATGACAAAATTATACCAAAGTAATGAGTAACTCATTATTCTGAGTAATTGATCGTATTAATTCCAATTTGCGGTGGCAAGAATGTTTCATTTGCGTATTAGTATAGCTATTGTGCATTAAATAAATGTTTTATGTTGGATGCACATTTATGTACCTACCTACATGCTAATTGTGAAAGTGATTGCAGGTGTGTTCGGCTTAAGTTTTATAGTATAACCGAGACTATTATTATGATCATTTTAACGAAATCATTTTAGTCATGTATGTAGACATGATAAAATAGACGGGAACCATTTACAGTCGGCAGATTTATTATATTTAAATAGTATGTATGAACTGTTGAAATTTAAAGAAAACGAAATTGTCATATTGTAAATCCAAAATATGGACTCAATAAACAGGTCGATTATTATCCGAGGTCTTCAATGATTCAGAGAGATTTGAAATTCTACTCTTTCCCTATTCCCTAAGAGACCTGGTAAGGTGATATAAAAATGTGTATTCTTGTCATAATTTACCTAAAATGAATTAACTTGAATTTCAATTACGTCATTCACGTAATGGGACAAACACCACGTTGATACAGAACATTGCGATCCTTCGTGACTGATGGCCAGAGTCGATCTGCTGAGCTTATTGTAATGCTGTTTACCTTATTAAACTGTGTTATGAACAGTGGCGATATTCTATTAGCTATCTGAATCATTTACAAGTTTATCCGTATATGGCATGAGAATATTTTTATGCTATTATAAGATTGACGAACTGGTGGGAATAAGATTTGATTTAATAATGAATAATATAATAATAGGCTGCCCTGTTCGTTCAGTGGCTGTAAGCATGTCTGCTGTTTAATAGGTTCTGGGTTATATTCACGGGCAAACGAAGTATTATTGGATTTTTCTAACTTGAAACTCTGAGTACTAACTCGGAGTCTGGGTTTGTGCCCGCGATAAGGAAATACCTCAATTCTATGGTGGTACGTAGGTACCTATAACATAACTAGTGAATCGTATGAATACTACATTCCTCTATTAACTTCTACGGGGAAATACATGTACATGTGATGTGATGTTATATTATTTTATAATAATAAATAACTATATAAGGATCTCTCGATACACCGCCATTTAATTTCAACGTAGGAAGAACCTGTGTTATGCTATACATTTATAATATATCAGGTTTACTCAGGGGAGCAAGACGCCAATCAGTAGTTAATAATCTAGTCTATTTAAGTGACCGGTATCAACATCAACATGAAAAGCGGCGATTCTTCGGCGACCTCTTACCGACTAAGTTCACGCCTCAATGCCGCCATGAAAAGTAGATATTCGATTTCGAGGTCAACCCTCGCCACCGTTCACATGTGACTGGAAAATTTACCGAGCAATATGAGCTACGTCTACAAGCGTCTAGTTGCACTAAAATAATTTTGTAAACGTACATTTTTAAAATGGCCTTGGCCGTCATAATATAAGAACGCTTTCTGTTCCGCAATTCACAGCACCAAAATGACATAGGTACCTACGTGATTCCGAAAGCATACCAATTATTATTATTATTATACCTTAACGGTCGGTTCCTTACATACACACATACAAAATGAAAGGAATGCAAAGTTGAAAATAGTGTAATTATATTACGATTATGCAATTTTATTGAATCCTCTGACAAATGCAGCGCTGGTTATGTGACACAGTCTAAATTAGTTTGACAATTAGTAAAAATAGTTCTACCCATATAACAGGCAAAAATCATTTTACAATTAATATATTAACACACAATTAATACTTACATATACTATGGCAGCTATCGTATGTGACGAAGCCTGCAAGTGTACCGTGAATTATATTCCAATGTTATTATTACATGTGTAAATAAATATAAACTGGCACGATAAAATAATATTTTTGGGTACTAGCTGCAATCAATTTTTGCGCCCCTCTGCTTGGCGCGGGTCTCTGATAACTACGGGAACCCTGGAGCATATTGTTACGGTTTAGCTTGTTAATTCATGTTCACCTTCATCATCTACTCTTCTATCGCTTCACTATTGGATTCGCTTCTACTCTCAGGGTAAGACAATTTAAGGGTATAACCTGTTTTTAATGCTCATCATCCTCTTTAATACTTTCGGCGACTAAAATTGACTGTTGCCTACAACAGCGATTGATTACTTAATAAGCTTTCCGAAGCACGGAACCGCTCATGCTAATTTGCCACCAGCGGTCACACATCCCAGTACCTATTACTTCCGTTGTTGTTAAACTACGAAGAATATCGGTTGCATTCCATGTGTCACTGTGTCATACCTACGTGCGCTTCATAGTTTTTAACCTTTTGATTATTGTAACTAAGAAATATAATTCCATATGAGAATATAAAATTCTTATCGTAAACAAGACATTTTAAACATTTCTTTGATTCGTTAAATGAAAGAATGAGCGTTAATAAATAAGTTAAAATAATAATTGTCGCGTAACATTCAGTAAAAAGGAAATATATTTTCAATGTACGTTTATTGTATTTGTTGAAACTGTAACTAGCAATTGTTTCTTTTATAACTTGTACAGTAAATATAATATTATTTCTACTTTGAAATCCATTTTCTTTTCATTATTGTACGGAATAGAGTTAAAAATGTGGGTCTCAATCTACGAGGTTGTCATGTCGACTGCAGGCGACGTCAGCGGTACCTCTGCTTTTCAGAACGTGTACATATGTACTTAATCTGTGGAATATATTCTTAGTCACTTAGTTCACCATCTCTCTGCATGTCAACAATTATTCAATGTTAATTTGAAATATTAGAAAAAAGATTTTCTTCTTTCTATTGAAACCGTCCATCTCTTTGGGTCATCTCAAAGCCTCCGATTTTCTGTAGGTCTTATACACCTCCGCCATCTCCACGAACTCTTCAAGTCTCATGAGGGGGCGTTATCGACCACTTTAAGCATTACTTGTCTGTCAGAAACTTTATACGTATTTGCTCGCATTATATTTACTACCGTATATTTTAGTTAAACGCTTGTGGCCAGGATGCGGATCTATAGAACCAGTCACTTCTCCAAGGTTCCACACGTATTTGAAACGGATTCCGCCATCATAGAGGACATTGCTCTATTTATTTTACGTTTATGACAAAGATCCCGGTCTCTATAAAAATTCGTTTGTTTCGTCGCTCGTGTTTCAATTTTGTAATAGGTCTCGTATACGTCGAGGTCAGGTCTCAATTCTTAATTATAAATTAGTTAGCTACTTTCAAAATGGCACTGACCAAATTAAAACAATGCATACATATATTTTATTTAAGAAAATATATACGAAATTTTAATTAAAATTAAGTCTACGGTTTTAAACCATTTTATACTGAAAGGAAATGCAAATTCAACACTAAATACTACACACTAAAAAGAAAATTAAAAACGAATACGGGAAGTTAAAATTTTTGAAGTTTTTATCGGTCGCTCTTTTTAATCTAGCTGCATCCCGCTGTCTTCATATTTTAAAAGTTATGCTGCTGAAAATCAATGTACTTAATAGATTCTTTTTTATGTGAACATCTCGCCTGTAACTCCCGAGGGGTAGGCAGAGGAATGTAGTACACTCTCACGTCTCACCAGCTTAGTTTATGTGCCACCATAGAATAGGTGTTGAGCCTATTGCCATACACCGAGTACAAACCCAGATTCTGAGTCACTAACAGTAATTTCTAATAGAAAATCCAAGTTAGAAAAATCCAATCGTATCTACCCAACCTGGGATTTGAACCCAGGACCTCCCGATCGTCAGTCATGTTTGCAACTACCTAACCGACGGGGCAATCGGTATATCAATTTTCATAAATTAATATTGGATGAAGTATTTAGATCTATTCTGTACCTAATATACCTACTAAAAAGACAAAAGCAATGTGAAGTTCGCTATTTAAAAACAAATTGGTAACAGAGTGTTCGCTAAGATTCTTCATATAGGTAAGTAGTATTCTTGAAATTGGTTTTGATGACCAAAAAAATAGGTCTTTGTTCTTTTGTTCCTATCCTAAGCATTTCAGAAAAATGTCGTAATTACCTAAATACGAAGGTAATTAAATGGGGCCTTTCTCCTATCTAACGAATGCTGGATTAGTTATAAAATAATAATAGATAATACCTTTCAATAACTACTTATTCAAGAATTGTTTCCCTGTAGACACGAAACAGGAATTAAAATAGTGAAAGTAAAATTTGTGTTACGGTGTTAGTGGTAGGGTTGGCTAAAATGATCAAAACAGGAAAACAAATAGCATTAAACTTACATATAATTAATTTAATATTGATATGAGGAGTTTCCTAATACAATGAAAATGGTTGTCTGTGAAAACAGCATTAGTGTGTGGCAAGCATTTCCCACAGTTACGATTTTGGAATAGGTATGTAATATGTATGCATGGAATATTTGGAATATGTAATATGCATATATGTATATGGAAGTGGTAGCCTAGTGTTTAAGAATTCAGCCTCTCATTCCGGGGGTCCTGGGTTCAAATCCATGGCGCGCACCTCTTTATAAAAGTGCGTTTTA